>JABSMT010006088.1:0-19964 GCA_018902335.1 Eumacrocentrus americanus | reverse complement strand
AAAATGACACTGGTGTGAATGTAAAAAAATTAATTTAATGTTTTATTAACCGGTGAAATGTCGAGTTCGCGCACCGTTTATCTCCATTGAAAACGATGAAAATCTAATGGTATGCGGGCGGACACACGGAGCACGAGCCGTCTGACACGAGAGGTATCCACGGCTTCCCCACCAGTTCACCACTTATATGTTACCCTGGAATGTCTGGCATTCGCTTGGCGAACGCTCTCTTCAGGCAAAACTCCAAAGCCCAACTCTATGCCATACTCTGTGTAAATATCGTCTAAAGTCCGGCGGAGTATGTTATACGTAGCGCGTTTTGCGCCTGCCGCTTCTTTATATGTCCAGATATGCGCTGCTATATATGCTACACATTGATAATAATCTTCGTTATGTGTATGAGTCCGTATCTGAAGCATTCGCGTATGCTCGCGCGTCAGCTTTCCAGAAAAGCTTTCACACATTATATTTTATACAGACGAATTGAACATTCGAACAATGAGCGCGGGCTCAGGAGCTCATGTGTGTACTCCAAAAGCAAAACGGAGCGCCGCAAGGACACGCAGAGACTTTCTCGTGTGGTCATCCTCAAACACAATCGTCATACCTCAGCTCCTCAATATTATGCTTGTCTTCTTTTTATTTATTTACTTTTGATTTTACTTTAATTTTAGCCAGAGAGCGATATACCCTCACGCGAGAGGAATTCCACAATGAATTCGATTAAACATTTATTAAATGGCATTGTCATTTTTTTTTTATGGTGTGGAATTATGTTACAATACATGTAGAATTAGTTGGACTAAGGGGATACGCGTGATTTGATGATAAGTTATGGGACATTTAAAAATAATTGCATGATACTGAGCGCAATTAGCAGATTAGATGTCGAGTAGGATAAGAAATCGAGCATTTATTGTATATATGAATTTTATTTGTACGACAGTCTTTTACAAAATATTCCTTAATTCTAGATAAAGCTTTTCCCTGATAAATCTATTCTCTCATACAGATCTCTATGCTCCATCTCACTAGCCATCAAGTGCTCAAAAATCTATTACCTACTGTACAACGTTTGCACTCCATTTTAGCCGGTCTTTTCAGATTCATTCTTGTGATCGGCACTATCCTTCTCTCTGATTTTGTTCTCAATATCTCTCATGAATTCACAGATATTCTCATTCACCTCTCAATAGATTAATCAACTCCCCTATCAATGCCGAATCATCCATGTCCCGTAATCGAACATTTATTTATATTTTACGATTAATTTTACACATTAGTGTTGATGTAAAATAAATTTGCGTGGAATACTGATGTATCCTCTGGTCTTTGAATGCATCAACAATAATTATAATATTGTAATACTGACGGAATTCGATGAATTCAAAGATAACTTCGACAATCTCCCAGCTATAACGACAAACCAGAATGGAATCTATCAGAATACCTAAGTGATGAAAGTGATTAAATACCAATGTAACGACGATAGACAATAGTCATGTCATTCCATTCTTTTATATTTCAGAAATGAACGTCATAAAACCTTGCCCACTTACAAAAACACCTCTTTTATGTTTCAGTGTGCAACATATCGTGAATAAATATGAGATCCGTTGAATTTTTGAAAAAATCCTTTTTGGAAATCATTTCGGCAGGGTTTCAAACCCAGGACCCTCCAAAGTTTGGTAGACTGATGCTCTATCCAACTGAACTACTGGCGATCATATCTTTTCTATATTTCAATTTCAATCATATTCATTCATAATACTTACTTACTAAGTTTTTATGATCTTTTCGGTAAATTTGAAATCGCTGAATTCTCACAGTCTAACAGTTGCACGTGTTTTATTTTTGGTTTAAATTTGGTTTACGTAAAAAAAAAAAAAACAATTAATTTTGCTCTTTCTATTGTGCAGTGGGCAAATATGTATTTGAGGTCGCCAGGCTGATGGAGCCATTGGTAAACCAATCAGATGCCGTGCAAAATTTCTCGGTGTGTGCGAGTAACAAGTAATAATTGTTTCCTGAAATAAAATTTTTTCCGATATATTCATCAATCATTTCTCTACAAAAACAGCATTATATTTTTGCAGATTGTAGATTTTGTAGAGCGCAATTTGGTAATATATTTATTCCAATGATTTCGCAGGGTCAATAGTGCCACGTTGATTGGTGAACTTTGAAATATTGCGACGGAAGTGACGCTTATTGTCTGAATTTTTCCCCCCACACACACAGCATCGTCAAAAAGCGAATCGGAGTATTTTCGGCACCATCTATATAAGATGCACGTGTTTCCATTATTCATATTTCATATTTTAGTTAGGACGGTATGTAGAGAAGCCTCATGTATACGTAAAAGTAACGATTTGTAAGATTAATAAAGCTACTAGGATAATTTGGAAGATACTTTGTAACAATTTGCTTTACTTGTGTATTTATAAGGATTAATAGTTTACAACAGTTAAGAATCACCGCGCTACAAGTTGTTGGATATTTTTCAATATCAGAAAGAGGGCAAAAAATGGATTGCACGACAAAAAATCACTTGCTTCCGCCCGAGATATGGGAAATTATTTTCGAAATGATCGTGGACGATCCAACGGATCTAACAGAGCTGATAGGATTACAACAAGTCTGCAAGACATGGCAGGAAATTATAAAGAACCTTATCTCAAGACCTCTAAAGTGGCGAGAGTTTTGCAGCAAGCACATTCCACAGGAGTCTCTTTGTCAAATCTTAGAGAGCATGTTTCCAGATTTGTTGTATAAATCGAATTGTCCTATCCTTGAAGATCGCACACTGCTTCCTGATGTTTGGGAGAACGTTTATCGTTCATGGAAAGGATTGCAAGCTTGTATGGAAGTCGATACTTTCGTTCACCATACATGGACCGCTTCGATGATGAAACGTAACAAATACTACTTTGGGCACATCTCCATCTGGGGTAGGAATCTCTATTTATTATAGAAAAAAAAAGAAACTAACAAATCAAATGTCATTTTCTCCGTATATATTCATCTCTTCTTTGCATTGATTTATCGTTAATTGTTTTTTTTTTTTAGGTGACATTATGGCAGTTAGTTTCACAGGGCGTTTTATCTATTTTTTTACCGTGCAGGACATGCGTAATCCTTTTTATCGTTACATGCACTCGAATCAATCCCAATTCGAATTCTGGTACACTGATAATCGCTTGATCCTTGTCTCAAGATCTGCTCATTTATCTCTAAAATTCTGTGACGTTAAACAGCAGACGGTAATGAACAGCGATTTGAAGTCTACACGCATTTTGTGAGTATTCTGTTGATAACTTGACTTTAACAGCAATTAGAGTTTAGATTAAAACATAAATTTGTAATTCGTCCTCCTTTATAGCACAGACAAAAATGGGTGTTACTCGATATTTGATGGTATTCTCACAAAATTGAAATTGACTCCAACAACCGTAGAATGTGTTTGGAAAATTTCACTGCTATCGATACCACGCAACATGCCAATTGTTTATGTGTATACAGATGAATGTTCTGTAAGTAAATAATAGAAATTTAATCATCATTCTCATTCACAGTTGAACAATAAAGTTAAAGCGACTCTTCCACAATTTTCACAGGTACATGTAGCAGTAAATAACCGCAGAACTCCTATTGTAGTGAAAATTTATAATTTCATTACTACCGTTGAATCAAAAGGAAAACAATCAATTCTCCTGGATAAGAGCAATTTCATCGACTCCTTCCCTGCACTTAATGAAATTAATGACGCATCGTTTCGTTACACTCGAATTTTTAGGCTTTCGTCTAAGGTCACACTAGCTGCGAATAGTAAGTATTTAAAGTGTATACGTTAGATTGTTTCAATTCTAACTAATCTGTGACAACTCGCAAAAAAAGCAAACTTCGTTAAAATGGTTCACCAAATGTTTTTTCACTTTATTCACAAACTATGCGAGATAAAATTAAAATGCATCGGGCCTTTTTTTGGAACAAATTTAATATAATTGCAAAAAAGCTGATCTAATTGAATGTTATCATACTACTCATAGTTTTTGAGAGATTTGGAAAAATGAAAAATACTAAAATATTGTGACATGAATGACCATTGACTAAAATATTTTTTAAATGTTGCAGATCAATCCATAGCTATTTCTATTGAACGCAAACCCTGGGTGGTGTATAACAACATAAGAAAACATATCGGCGGAAGAGTTCTTAAAGCCATTATGCATGGAAAAATGTGTATCTTGGGTCTGAGTTTCGGTAATTTGAGGTCTTATGAAGTTAAAGATGTGATCTATTACATGACATTCAATGCCAATATTTATTTTCAGGCATGGTTTACATCATTCGACTCAACAACATCAATGATTTGCTAAATCTAGATTTTGCAACCCTTAATAGAAAAACGATAAAGCTTAATCATGACGACGCGCCAATCATCAATCTCAATGTTATGTACTTGCAACATAAACCAACCCTTATTGCTAGAACCTGTAATAGAATACACTTTGTTAATTTACTCTAAATTTTTGTCGTTTTTATTTCTATCCAATCCAATATCTACAACTTTGGTTTAAAAACAAGAGCATTAGAACCATTTAATTGCAGAATATTTATTCGGTTAAGAAATTTGTAAGAAACATATTTACGTTCAAACGTGAATTCGAAATCTCGTCAGGGAATATCGTAATTCACAGCTTCGTAAGGGCAATTTCATCGTCGTCGTCGCTTGAGCTATCAATAGCATAACAGAGCTAAAGAGAAAACAATTCACATTAAGAGGAAATGTAAAACACTGATTGTTAGTTGGACAAAAGATATTTGCAACAAACCTCGTCCAAGTCCGGCCTCTTGAGCAAGTCTTCCAGACCAGCAATTCGTTCAAGATAATTAGGCTGATTACAAGCGTCAAGAATAAAGTCAAAGCCACGTTTCCTGTACTCATTGATGAGTGGTATGGAACAGGCTGTGCACGATGGAAACCTGTGAGTAATTGTTAGACGCATTTCATGACTCCAAAGTGAGCCTCGAATAGTGTGTGGAACAGCGCCTAGCAGTCCTTCACAACCTTCTCGTTCGTTTGAACGATACTGACTTCTTCCATCGTCCATAAAAGCATTTGCCTCGATCCTAAAGAGTATTCGCAATCAAACAATTAAGAAAACATAAAATTGAACAGACTAATAATTCTTGTATTGTCTATGATTTACCCCTTGGCGTGTTGAGTCACAGCGACCATTAATTCGACCGCAAGGCCAGCAGCAATTGGAGATAATCCTGGTCTACTGACCGTACATTGTTGATCAAGAGTTCTGTCTACCTGAGACTGTAATTTTGTTGGTTTCAAAAACAAATTTCATACTTCCTGCATCTTCATGCAGATTTTTTTCATTGGCAATAGCATTTATGCACATGAACTTACGTTTCCTGGCTGTGTTACATCGTTGCAAAAGTAACATCCAAGGTCTTGGCCTGACGGATAACGTACAGTTAAGTCAGGCGATACGGCATTCGTTGTCTTTCGAGTACCGTGACGCTGTACTGTGTACGAATCGAAGCCGAGTGCTGCATTTATTGCAATTTTGTCGAAAGCTGCGCACAAAAGCGTAGGTAACCACCTTGCTTCTCGTGAGTCAAGTAATAAAAATACTACATCGTGATTCTGTACTAATTTCTCTAATGTTTTGACTGCGATTTGAGTTGATGCCATGAGACTCTGGCCCACGACGTGGCCGGGCATTGGAATGTGCAGGATCACAGCTTCGACGTTCTGAAAGTTAAATAAATAAATTGCAATACGCTCTTCGTTATGATGAAATAAAGAACTTACAAATGTAGGGGATATCCGAAGCAGTGCATCTTTTGCTGCTTCAGCTTTCAATCGTCGTTTGACTGCATCCTCATGAGTATACAGACTTTGTCGTACTGTATTACTGTGAGACACTGTGGAACTGTCGACAAAGGTAATGTTTTTGATACCCCAGCCAATTAGAGTTCTTGCAACGGAACATCCTAGTGTGCCTGCTCCCAACAGTAAGCAACGAAGTCCAGCAATTTTTTCTAGGTCCAAATCAGGTGCTAATCTCCACTTCATCAGTTTTAAATTCAAGTCCACAGCACGTTCACTCGTTCTAAGAGAAAATAAAGGAGACATAGGTGACGATAGTGATGAAATTAAAGTTAAAAGAATTTATATAAATTAATTACCGAATTGGATCCATGCTTTCAGACAAGTCAGCAATATTAGGACCCATTTTGCCATTTGCATTTGCTTCCCATCCAACTAGCCGTCCTTCTAAAATTCCTTTTCTTAAAGCCTCTCCATTTATACCCTCTTTGGCTTTTATGGTAAAAATGATAGAAGACTCTAAGTCTTTGCCACGAATAGATAGTATATTAATTGTACTTCCAAAAGCAAATTCAGGACATGTCCAAAATAACAAACAAAGAAGATTTCTCAGTGGCCATCCGGGTTCTGCACTGTCGCATGGATCATAGTAGGCAAAATAGACTTTTTGGACTAGCTGCAACATATTTTTCTTTCTAAAAAAAATCAATTCACAAGGTTCGCAGACTATAAAGCAGAAATACTTACCGTTTTAGTGTCTCCACTGTCTTTTGTATTCGAATTCACATATGAAAATCCATTGGACAAACTATCAAGTTTCAATGCATTGTCTGGCGATAAAAATAGTGAAAAGAAGCACTTTGATCTACAGTCCAGACTATTAAAATTTGTCCTCAATGTCTCCATACTAGTTGAGAAAATTGCAGTTGCCAGCTGCGGTGCAGCTTTATAATACATCTCAGGCAAATTGAAGGGAGTTGGATAAGCAGCCCAATAATGAAATCTGTACTTTTTCAGATCTGCATACGATAAGACTAAAAATAGTGTAAGTCTCCATGGCTCTTTTAAAGCTGTTCCATCTGTGATAGCATTCAACAGATGCTTTCCAATTGAATCTATAAACTTCTCAGGCTGGATCTGCCGGAATGATTCAAAGGTATTGGTGTTAATGAGAATTCCCGAGCAAGCAACAGCTCCATTGTGCGACGTTGTCTCGACATTTCTGAAAAGCAGTGAAACTCACATTAATTTAAAAAAATCCAGTATAATTCTATCTTAATTAATACTTATAAACAAACAAAATACAATAATTCTGTAGTGAAACGGTAAAAGAAGGTAAGTCGAAATAACTTTTTCATCAAAATCTTTTACAAAACTGATTATATCTCGAAAACTAAACGAGATACGACAAAAATGCAAGGGACCTTTTTTGTAGACCATTTAATTCCTTACAAAAAAGGTTCAATAACATTTTATCGTATCTCTTAAAGTCTTCGAGATATTTGTAAAAATCAGTGTCGAAAATTTTTCATAATTTTTGAATTAACTCCTTTTACCTACGGAATTCACAGTGCATCTTACTCATTAAATGATGTACAGTCCAGAATCATTGGGCTTGTCCTCTTATCATAAATTCTATCCAAGCTGTAGCTACCCCATATCGAGATTTCCGTTTTCTCCTCTAATTTATATTTGTCCAATTTTAATTCCGCTAATTTCGCCCAAAAGCTCGGGTCAATTGCCGTTCTGAGCTTCGTGAATTTCACCATTTCCAACGACATAATTCTTTGCGTTTTACACTAAAAAAATAAAATAAACGATCAGTATCAGTGCTTTGTAATCATAATCAGATAAATTGATAAAACTAACCTAAAAAAAAGCGTCCGTTGTGTTTACGTGACTTCTTTTTCTTTCGTAAACGTATAAAATACAATTGTAGCCCTCTGATATGTTGTGTAGGGAAATGTATACGAATAAATACAAATAAACAACAACAAGCCCAAGCTTCCCAACCCCGCTGCAGCTTTAATTGTTGTCTTGTCCACCAGGGACGGTTGGAGACTCTTTTGTAAGCTCTAGAGGAGCCTGGGGCTTTATTGAGTTTGATACGACACTGAATGTCCAATGCTTGTGACGTCAAAGTCGCAATATGGACGATCGGCATCGGCTGCATGATTTCCACTCGTAATAGAGCTTTCCCGATAGTTTCAAATTGAAATAATTATTAATTAGCGATGTCGGATTATTTAAGATCAGCCCTTGGCTATCTTAATGGCGGCTCGAATACAAATGAATTTGTCGGCCAAATATTGGAAATCAACAATGTGAAATTACGCGTGAACCGATTAATCGCTGAGGGTAAGTATCAAATACAATCCACCCACTTTTTCACGATTAGCATTGATTTAGAATCAATAGGATAATCGTATCATTTGCTTTCATGGAGGCAGTGACGAGATATTTTTATTTTATTGCCTAATTAAGTACAAAGATTTTCCAATCTCATTATTAAACATCATTTTGTCATTCTGCCAAAGTATTTGTTGACATGTCAAAGGAATGTTTTGACATCTGCTGTGATAATTGGATGGAGCACAATTGCCTTGGATGATGGATTGATTTCAAGCTGAGAATATAACAATAGAGATCTTCAATTGCTTGAGAGGACCCACAATTGTTTAATTGTGCATGCAAGAGCTTTTGATTGTAGTTATTGGAGTATAAGGAAGAGTTTTTGTTTGTATTTTAGTCTTATTTTATAGCGTAGACAGATTGATATTTATTATATTTAGTAATGTGTATGACGAATGTCTTCGGAGGAAATAAAACATTTCACGTCGTAATGGTTCAAAGAGTACAAAGTGAAAGTGGATGGATGTTCCAATTTTTTACTTTAATTTTCACTTGGATGCGCTAAAATGAGCGCAAGCTGTAGTGTTATTTGTGCCAAGCTATATCGCCTATCACAGGATGTGGAAATCCTAGATACCGTGTTAGTCTTTGTTAGAAAGAATAAAAGTATTTTACGATCAATTTACTTCTACTTCTGTCTAGACAGCTAGATGATTGGCTGTGAGTTTTTATTCGAGTTCTTTTTTTTTTACAGGTGGCTGGGCTTTGGTTTTCGCTGTGGAAGATATTGCCACGGGCAAGGAATATGCCCTGAAGGTACACAATTTTCATAATATCAATTGCTTGAGTTTTAACAAAATTGCAGAGCTTTTTTACATCGTGTTTTCTTTTTCTTTTAACAGAGACTGATAGCAGTAGACGAGGAAGCCAATAAAAGTATTATACAAGAGATAGAGACACTGAAAAATTTGTCTGGCCACCCGAATATCATTCAATATTTGTGTGCACAACGAGTTGAGAAAGAAGACAAAAGAGGTTGCGAATATCTTGTGGTAACGGAACTGTGTCCTGGTGGTACACTGGCCGATGTACTTCGTGGAGCATCAACAAACTCATTGACGCTGTCTGAAATATGTCGTGTTGCATATCAAGCAACGAGAGCAATTCATCACATGCATAGTCAACAGCCACAACCAATTGTACACTGGGATGTAAAGCTAGAGAATTTTTTATTTGGAGCTGATGGACTGATTAAATTATGTGACTTTGGTAGTGCTTCCACGCAACAAATCCTACCAGATCCATCATGGAACGCGCAAAAGCGTTCTATGCTCGAGGATCAAATGGCACGATACACAACGCCCATGTACAGATCTCCGGAGATGTTGGACACGTGGAATAATGAGCCTATTGGTCCGCCAGTTGACTGCTGGGCGTTGGGTTGCATCCTGTACGCTTTAGTTACTTTACGACATCCCTTTCCTGAAGGTAATCGCACGAATAAAAAGCAAATCATTCATAATAACCATTATTAACCATTACATTTCTATTTCCAGGAACGAAATTAGCAATTGTAAATGCAAGATACTCACCACCGCCCCCAAATCCTCGTCTCTCGTGTATGCACGAATTAATAAAAGGCTGTTTGGAGGCATCTCCCATTAAACGAATGACAACATCCGTACTGCTAGAACGACTGGCAGCCATTGCAGAATCGAATAATTTCGATCCAAGGGAATCTGCTAAGATAGAAATCAAGCCACCACCACCACCTAGACCCGCGCCACCTCCTTCAGCAGCTGCAACACCTCCTCCACGACCTAATCCTCCAGCGGCAGCTGCACCTGTCCAGGCACCGCCTCCCAGACCTGCACCAGTCTATCATCAAGCTCCACAAAAGGCCCAGGTGGCTCATGGGGGTTCAGGACTGTTTAGTTCGCTGAAGGGTGGTGCTGGCAGCATCTTTCGCAATCTCAAGGACACCTCGAGCAAAGTCATGCACACGGTGCAACAGAGCATGGCCAGGACCGAGTTGGACGCCAGTTACTTAACGTCACGTATACTAGTAATGCCCTATCCAGCAGATGGAATAGAGTCTGCTTATCGAGCCAACCATGTGGAGGACGTGAGGGCGTATCTTCAGACGAGACATCCACCTCCAGCAAAAATTCAGCTGTACAATTTGTCTCGTGGTCGACCAAATGTTGCCAGACTTCCTGGCAAACATATCGACTGCACATTTGCCTACGCTTCACCAGACTCCAATGCTCCGCTTCTCTCAGCTCTCTATCAAATTTGCCAAGACATTTATCGATATCTTGATGTTGACTTCAATCATATTGTCGTGTTATATTGTGTAGTAAGTTCAAGTTTTATGTACAGATTCATGGTAATATTTTTTTAGAGCTTTTATAAAAATGATTGGTTTTATTTCAGGATGGTTGTCGTGCCAGTGCAACGATTGCTTGTGCTTTGCTGCTATATGCCGGAGTTTTATCGACTCCTGAAGAAGCAATTGCCCTATTTACTACTCGAAGATGTCAGCCGCCCCAGTTGCAGCCCTCAGAATTACGGTCTATAAATTATATGAGCATTTTACGGTCTGGTGTTCATCCACACCCTCGACCATTGGCTCTACGATCTCTACTATTACAACCTGTGCCACTCTTCACTAGAGCCAGAGATGGATGCAGGCCTTATGCTGAAATTTACAGCAATGGAGCTCTTGTCTTCTCAACAAAGAGGCCTGAATACGAGGACATGAAGTTGTTTGACATGATGGAGGGCAAGGCTTGTCTGATTTTAGGCGATGCCACTGTTCGTGGTGATGTTACTATCGTCGTGTTTCATGCGAGACAACAGCTTGGACGAGTCATTGGGATTAAAATAGCATCAATGCACTTTCACACTGGCTATGTCCCACTCACAGAGAGTACTCTGCACTTTGAGAGAAAGGATTTGGACGATGCCCCTGAAGTTGGGGGAAAGTTCAAAGTTATTTTGAACGTTATGACTGGAGAGGAGAATACAAAAATGACGCGAATTCCTGCACCATGGGAAGTCGAAGTGTCACGTGATCATGATCTCATGCCTGACCCATTGTTTGGCTCAACCTTGGAGATGGAAGAAACATTGGAGAACTTTAGGACTGCCACTCAAAATGAGCCACCGCAAAGAAGACCGTCTATACCAGTAATGGAAGAAGAACCTCTAGTAGATAAAACTCTCGAACCAGAAGCTTCAGTAATGCAAGAAGAGGAGGAAGAAGAACAAGTTCAGCCCAAACGTGAAGATGCATTTTTCGAAGCCGATCTCCTGAATTTAGGAATGCCATCATCAGGAGGAAATGCTAATAATATAAATAATCCGCCCTCTTCAACTCCTGGATTAGACATATTCTCAAATCCTTCTCAAAATACAAATGATCTATTTGGAGGCTTTGCTTCATTCGTTCAACCAGCATCAGAAGAGGCTCCTCAAGAGTTGAATAAACCATCGCCGAATGATCTGTTATTCGGTAATATTCAATCATCTGCAGGAAACAATGGAAATGTAGGCGATTTATTATTCGGAGGCAATCGAACAGAGAAAGCAGAGAAGGGTGGAGGTGATTTTCTCTTCGATCCGCTCGGTGGTAATAGTGGAAATAATCTCATGGGCAATTGGGCAAACACGACAAGGAGTACGACTGGGTTGAAAACTCCAAGCGAAGAGAACTTCCCACGTAATTCAAGTGTCCCAAACTTTGCAGCTCAAAATAAAGATCCATTTGCCAATCTCGCTGGATCATTGGGAGCAGGTCTCAATGCCAGTTGGAATGGCACGCCACGTGATTCAAATACTCCGCAATCGGCAAGTCCAGCACCGGCTGGCACGCCAGTTCATTCTAGTCCTCGCATGCACAACAAGACAAATGTATCAAATGACATTGGTAATTCCGCAGATGCCTCCGTGTTTAATAACAAGCCAGCAGCTAAATCTGGCGATGCATTTGAAGACCTGCTGGGAAGTCAAGGATACAATTTCTTTAGTTCACGAAAGGCTGAGAAAGACAGTCCAAAAACGATTAATCAAATGCGTAAAGTCGAGGCAGCCAAGACTATGGATCCTGATAGATTGAAGGTATCTGAGTGGACAGAGGGCAAAAAAGGCAATTTACGAGCACTCCTCTGTTCGTTGCACACAGTTTTATGGCCGGAGGCTGACAGATGGCAACGATATGAGATGCATCAGCTCGTTTCTGCTGCAGACGTCAAAAAAGCTTATCGCAAAGCTTGTCTCGCAGTTCACCCTGACAAGGTATTAATGTTAATGAATATTGTTTGTCACTGTTATACTGATAACAAATTTTTGCTTCTTGTTTCATTGCAGCAAGCAGGAACTGCCAATGAGAATATGGCAAAGCTCATCTTTATGGAATTAAATAATGCTTGGAGCGCCTTTGAGAATGATGCATCACAGCAAAATTTATTTAGTTAATTTCTAGAATAAATTAAAGCAAAAGTTATATATATAGAGATATATAAAATCTATTCTTCTCTCGAGTAATAATTAATTAAAAAAGAAAGACTCATTGTGGCCGACTGTGCGTGCTAGTAATATTGTTACGTGTTTTAATCTGTAAGATAACTTTATCGCATTCCGACAATGTTACTAATTAGCCGTAGTCGTGTTGTATCGCATCAAACATTAGATTTATAAAGTATATACATATATACATAGTTATATATGTATATATACGTATATATATCTAGTGGGCGTTGAAATTAAATGCCTTTGACTGTACGACTTTAATTTCTCGAATTTTTAGTTCTTTTCGTCGCAATCAAGCTGCAATGTCCAATTCTCTCTCTTGAAAAATCTCCAGAAACAACAATTACATTATGAAAAAAAAAACAAACTTAAATGTATATATTGCAATGTAAATTAAACAGATCCCGAATATACGAGAATATTTTCTGGGCGATCATGAGTGTAAAATCAATTCTTTATTCCATACAGTACAATATCGCTGCGCGCAATCATTTAAATACTATAATCCTTCGTTTTTTTTTTCGATTTTATTGATTAATCCTTTACAATAGACGGATCATCGGGGTCATAGCAAGGACAAAAGGACACAAGTGGTGTTGTACACACGGCCCCTCCCGCTAATCCGATTGTGAGTGTTTTTTTGTTGCGGACAGAGCGAAAGAAGCGAAATAAAAAGCTTTGGATTAAGCGATATTGAATAAAGAGGGATGTATGTATTATATTAGCGAATAAGATATTTTGGTGTCAATCGATGTAGAAAAGGTCAAAAGCGTTTGGGAAGAATACACCCCCAACGATTCTTATATTTGCTAGGATAAAACGGGAGATTCCCTGCAAGTCCAAGTTGTCGAGTACCATCCCTATGACGTTCGAAGTCTCACCTACAATCACGCACGCGTATACACACTTATCTAAGGGTTGTCCCCGTGTATCTATGTGCGCGGATACGGGCAGGGGTTGAAATTCAAAGGGAGGGGCTGCCCGAAAATGGCTGTCACCCACGGGACAGAACGTCCGAAGGAGGGCGAGTGACGCTTTCGACCCTCCTCGTCTTCCACGACACTGACCAATTGACATTGTTTTACAACAATTGTACGGGCATTTAATCAATCGATAATTATTATGCTGGAACTGAAGAGCAATCTGCGTGGAGTTTTTAAACCACCCCCGGCCGCTGCAGCTCCAATCAACCGTGTTAAGAGGTATTTATCTCGTTTTCTTCCTATCAGCGCATTGTCCAATTGTCAATTTAAATTTAAAAAATACAAGCAAATACTATGTGACATCATATCAATTTTTTTTTATAATTGCTCTGGCACAGTGTGTTATTTTATGGGTGCTATTTTTTTTTGTTGCTTTGAGGTCAATGATATTTTTTGCTCGCTATAACGTCGCATTGTACGTCAGAGAGATAGAGAGTTGGACGGAGTTTCAAAACAGTCGTTAACTGCTGCATTATAAATTGAAATGCCGCGGTTTGAACTTGTGTATTTAGTCATGTTAATTTTCTTTCGCTCTTCTAATTGAATACAATTCTGCAGTTGAGCGGTAAAAGAAGATAACGCGAAAATTATGAAAATCTTTAGACACTTTGATTTTTTATGAATATCTCAAGAACCTTGAGAGATACGATAAAATTTCACAGGACCTTTTTTATAGGGAATTAAATTCTCTACAAAAAAGATCCCTTGCTTTTTTGTCGTATCTTCTATAGTTCTCGAGATATCATCAATTTTGTAAAAGTTTTTAATGAAAAACTTATCTCGACTTTTCTTCTTTGATCGCTTCACTATACAGAATTGTATTTAATTGACTTGAAAATATCTTTTTTATTATTATTTTATTTCTCTTTTTATGTTATGGTGTTGCCAGATTAAAGTGCTACAATAATGATGTAGTACGAGAAGATTAGAAATCACGTGTGAGAAGTCGAGGAGACTGAGAAGATGCGTGGTGATCACTCGCTGGGGCTGGCTTTACTACTCTTGTGGGGAATTAGCTTTGACCTGGTGCCATCAGTGACTTGCACAGCTAATCCCGATAATAATAACAAGACTGAGAGAGCCACCAAGAGCCGGCTCAGGTCATCGTCACAGTCCCCATGGCGCCTGGTGATATCCCTATCGCACTCTCAGTCTCCATCCAGGACGGATGTGCAACGAGCATGGGAAGAGGCAAGACTCGAGTCCAGCCAGAACGAGTTCGAGGTGTCTTACGTCGAGGGACGTATGGCACCTATGTCAGACTCACTGTCGTATCCCCTGGCTTTCATCAACAAATTCTGCACGGACATTGAAAATGGAAAAACGATATTGAGTCTGGTGATTGGTGGTGGGTCAGCAGCTCGATTCCTCATGACAGCATCAGCTTCACTGAATCTTCCAGCTCTGTGGCTGCCAATGACACACCGAGACTTCCTCAGACAGGTCGGTGTGATGATATAGAACCGCCCATTTAATTTACCCTATCTACTCACTGTTAACTTATCCAAAGAATAATATTTTCAGGGAAAACGCGGACGTTTCGAAGCTCGTTTGGGCTCAGGATCGGAAGAAGCTGGTGCAGCAGCCTCCGCTCTCATGCACAAGGCCAATTGGCATGCTTTTACTCTTCTCATCGACACGACACTTCTTCCCATGCATCATTTACTATCCAAAGATAATCAGCATCATCATTCATTGCTGCCAAGAGCAATAATTCATCTGCCAGCGAACGACAAGAGCCTGAAGCTAAGATTGAGAAGAATCTCTGAAGAGGGAGGAAGCGGTGGAGTGATCGTGATGGCTTGTGACTTGAATAACGCCAGGAAAATCCTCAGCGTTGCTGGAAAATATCATATGCTTAATGGTCGATTTCTCTGGTTGTGGTTGGACCTCAAGGCAGAGTTGAGACCGAACGAGCCAAGTCTCCTGAGCTCTCACGCTATCTACAATTTTTTAACATCATCAACACGGACGGAAAACAACCCTCCGGTGATAGAGAGTACGATGAAACACGCTGCCAATCTCGTTTTAGATGATGAAGCTCACCCGCATTCACTATCTAATCTAGCAAACGACATTCATCGACTCCAGGAATACCGCTGGCAACATGAGACCCCAATAAAGAAGCGTGAGGATAAATCATTTGCTTTTGACGACGACGAGGAGGCACGTCCCAATGACAAAGCCCTTAATTCCAAGACCTTTATGCCCGTTGGGATGCTCGCCCTCAGACCATCGAGCATGAAGATATCCGGTGGCGATGCCATACTCTCACGAATGCTGAGAGAGACCTCGCAAGCACTGGATAACACTTTTCTGGAATACAAATCTTCCCTAAATCGCTTGAGGGAGGCTCAGATAAAAGACTACTTTATTCCTACGTGTTTCTTTACATCAGATAAGAATGGTTCGATGCCCGAGATAAGGACTAACATCTCCAGGACCTTGACCATGAAGCTGAGAGAGTCAATGCGACAAATATCCCACGATAAAGCAGAATTTCAACTGTTGAACCTGCAGGCTGTTCAATTTCCTGGCAATAAAACTCAATTGAGGTGAGTTTACACTTCTTTTTTTTTGAAACCCAGCTCTTCTTTCTCATACATATCAATAAAGCTATATTTTTCCTGCCAGGTGGACCAAGGTAGGATCAATCAGAGGTGGGAAAGACGTTCGATTGGACACAATAATGTGGCCAGGTGGTGGAATCGTGCCAGCTTATCTCGAGCAAGGGGGTGAAAAGGTTGGCATGCCTCAGTATCGAATTGTAACAGCATTAGCACCCCCATTTATCATGGTCACAAACCTCCAAGAAGGTCTGTGTCTAAGAGGATTAGCTTGTCGACAAGGAGAAACTGTAAAGTGTTGCTATGGCTTAACTATTGATCTTTTGTCATTGGTGGCACGAGAATTGAGTTTTCGATTCGATCTATATGTCGCTCATGACGGTTTATTCGGCAAGAGAAATGGTCTTAATGGCACGTGGAATGGTGTCGTGGGAGAGCTCCTTCACGGTCGTGCCCAGCTGGCTTTTGCACCCATGAGCGTGTCTGCCAGACGAGCTGAAGTCATTGACTTCACGACGCCCTACTACTTCAGTGGTGTCAGCTTTCTCGCTGCTCCAAAGTTGAACTCTGAAATTTCATTGCTGGCATTCCTCTTGCCCTTCAGCGCAGAGCTCTGGATAGCGATATTCACGTCACTCAATATAACAGCGATGGCAGTGGCCGTGTACGAATGGTTCAGTCCATTTGGATTGAATCCTTGGGGTCGACAGCGCAGCAAGAATTTCTCAATAGCCTCAGCACTCTGGGTTATGTGGGGATTGCTTTGCGGTCATCTTGTGGCTTTTAAAGCACCCAAATCGTGGCCTAACAAGGTGCTCATAAATGTCTGGGGTGGATTCTCGGTCATTTTCGTCGCTTCCTACACTGCAAACATTGCCGCCCTCATTGCGGGTCTATTCTTTCATTCAGCCGTCAGCAACTATCACGATCGAAGTGTAAGTATCAATATTTCATTGACTTCTCCCCCTCAATTTATGTACCCTCCGTTATTTAATCGACTCTATTCATTGGGAATTATGTTGAACAGTTATTGTCACAAAAAGTCGGAGCACCTCGGGCATCAGCTGCCGAGTATTATGTACAGCGTGCTAATAAACAGTTATGGTCGCACATGGCACGATTCTCCCTCTCTGACGTCGCTGAGGGTGTTGAGCGGTTGCGTAATGGCAGTCTGGACATACTGATAGCAGACACCCCAATATTGGATTATTATCGAGCGACTGACGATGGCTGTAGACTGCAGAAGATTGGCGATACCATCAATGAGGATACTTACGCGGTCGCTTTGACCAAGGGTCACCCGCTCAAGGAGAGCATCTCTAAGGTCATTGCGAACTACACGAGCACGGGGTTACTCGATATTTTACAGGAGAAATGGTGTGGAAGACATTGCTTAATATTTTGTGAAGCTAAGAAACTTCTTATCTACCCTTGTAATATGAATATGTTATCTGGTGTGTTAGGTATGGAGGCTTGCCCTGTATCCGGGAGCAACAAGGGAGGGACGCAAATCTTGGTTCCGACACTGGAGGACAACCCCGGCCACTTGGTGTTGCCTCTGTAGCTGGAGTTTTCTGCCTCTTGGGCTTGGGCGTTGTGCTCGGGGCGGTAATCCTAGCTGGCGAGCATCTCTTTTACAAATACACCCTCCCACGACTGCGCCACAGGCCCAAGACGTCGATTTGGCGCAGTCGAAACGTCATGTTCTTCTCGCAGAAATTGTATAGATTCATCAACTGTGTCGAATTGGTGTCACCTCATCACGCCGCGAGGGAACTCGTGCATACTGTGAAACAAGGCCACATCACATCGCTGTTTCAGAAGAGCGTGAAAAGGGTTTGTATACTGTATCATTAGAACGAGTTGCGCTATCGTTTGACCTACAAGGATTCACTGTTTCAGAAGGAGCACGAGCAACGTCGTCGACGCAAGAGCAAGGCCCAGTTCTTTGAAATGATACAAGAAATACGCAGGTAAGTTTTCTCGTTAGTTCGTTCTTTTTCCCTGCATCTCTCTGGCTGAGATGAAGTAGTTGCGGTAGATAGATCATCAGTGGACAGTAATAACCATTAAGTATCCCCAGAGCTCAACAAGAGGTGAAGGAGGACGCGTGTGCGAAGGCGGCCGAGGCTAATCGAGCTGAGAAGAAGCAGGACGAGAAGGGTCGAGAGCGAAGTCGAAGTAAAAGTCCATTAATGCCATCACACAGTCCAAAACGATCAGAGAGGAGTAGAAGCTCGACGAATTTGTCGAGTTCTCGTCTTGGACTGTCACCAGTCAGCTTGGACGCACCGATGAAGCCACGTGAGTTCACGCTGAGCAGCACGAATCTCAGGGCAAGGAGTCCGCTGGAGACAGTGGGTCGTAGACTGAGTCATGGGGATGGTGGTTCACCTCCGCCTCGTCTCAGCACTGCTAACTTCGGTGGAAGTGCAACCCTGAGACCATCTGCACATGTAAAGTCAGATTCCGTTAGCGGCGAAGTTCCAACTCCGAAGTATTCACGTAGTCCAGCAAAAAGAGGTCAATCATTTCCAGTCTTTGCGACGCTAAGACCACCTCCACCTCCTCCAACGACTGCGCATCCATCAAGCCATCATTCAGCAGTGTCAAAGAGTCCACTTTTGTCGCCGAACAATGAACTAACTGCTGCAATTGGCCGGAAGTTGTCGAGAGAATGGGGATCAGGGACGATCGATCTGAGCAGGTCCTCAGAGGCAATCGGATCATTCTCCGCCTACAGCTCCCACCAGGAGAGCACATTCACTGTCGAGAGGGCGGAAAACAAAAAGAGCCAAGAGGATATACTGACGAAAAAGCCTGTGAGACGTGCGCGCAGTCATGAAAATCGAGATATCAGTGGCAAATCCATTGGTGACTCGCCATCACCGAGATTGATGGCACAGCCTTCAGTGGGTGGAAAATCAGTCAGCGAGCGTACAAAGAAACAGCTCGAGTCGGAGCTCAAAGCTATATTAACAGCTAGAGCGCATCATCGAGATTTACATCCTCCTTGATAGAACATTGATGCTTAGCGGTGGCTGCACTGAAAAAGCGACGAGATCCCAGTATCGCTGCCTCTGAGGGGCTTTCATTGATTTAAGCAATATCGAGATTTATAGGTCAATTTGTAGAAGATCTGTCAGCAGTTTAAACAAGAAACTAAAGAGAAAAATGAGAAATGACACAATAACACACATTGCATATGTTACATACATCCATCTTACATGAACAGACACTGCAGATAATACAAAAGTGTACAGAGACGAGATAAACTTTACAATGATGATGTAGACACACAGCCTTGATTGGAGAGCGAAACGAAGGTGGCTCGATCCGTCACGAGCACCTTCTGGTTCGTTGATATGTTGTTACATACATTAATAATATAGGATCTATAATTGAAGAAAAAATAAAAAGTGCTATAAACTTTTTGGTAGAAATGTGTCTTAAAAAGCGTGACGTAGAACGTATGCGACTACTTATGTAAGAATATTTTCTTGTTGGCAATTTTAATCTCTACAATAACTGTTAGCCCGGACGAGTCTCTTCGTTTTTCATTGAGATTCATCCAGTTGTTTGCAACAGATTTGTAGAAACGTGCCAAAAAAAGTAAAATAATTTTGTCGAATTTTATTAACAGCGTCGAATATCATTAGCATTTATCTGTTATTTTGT
>JABSMT010005977.1:0-19978 GCA_018902335.1 Eumacrocentrus americanus | reverse complement strand
TAATCTTTTCAGAGGTTTCAAGACGTCGAGGAAACGCATCTTAAGCACATGAAGGAGTTTCTCAACACATATGCGGATGTTCTTCAAACCAATCACGAGCAGGTCGGTCAGGTGCACATAGACTTCAAGCGTCAGTGTCTGGACATGACGGTGGACAAGCTACTGGAACAATTCGTCCAGTCCAAATACACGGGCTTCGAGAGGCCAGGTAATGCGCAACGACGCTTTACCGACGAGACTTTGGGCATTGCGAGAGCATTAATCAACGAAGATGATGTTCATAATGCGCCAGGAGTGATCGAGTACGAGGAGGTGATGACCAGTCTCGCGGAGATGGCAAGTCAGACACACCAGGTCGACGGTGGAAACGAGACGACAGTCAAGGAGCCATCGACCAAGGGGACCAATGGGGAAACGGGCGTAGCTGGTAACAAACAAAACTCAAAGAAAAGTCAGAACGCTAAGGGAGTGGGTGGTTATCAAGGGGATTTGGGAAGGGATAACCAGAAGGATAAAGAGATCAGGATTAAGGAGAAGGATAGAGACGGAAATACCAAGGGCTCCCGTCGTACCACCTCGCTTCTCAACCTGTTCATGTCCAACTCTCAGGGTAGGTCTACGTTGAAACACAAAATTCACACTATTTTCTATTTGTCTTGGTGATTACTACGATACGTAGACAGCGTATGCCTTGATACACAATGTTGCTTTTTTTTGACTTAGTTAATCTTCATTTTTTATTTTTTTATTGGATTTTCCCCGAATAGAATTCAAGTGAATGTTAGACATTTTTTTATTGATTTATATTAAGGCAGCGTGATATTTACAGTGGTCCGAATCGCTTCACTTTTCGTACATGCACTGTTATCATGACATTTTTCAGCACCACTTCTTCACGGTATAAAGTATCGTCACATTGTCTATATTTGTCCTATAACTTCCGGATATTTAGTAATGAATTACATTAGTATCGTCCTCATTATGCTTTTGTGATCGTTGCATCGCGTTGCTTGTTGCGTCATGATCTAACAACAGGTGGAGGATAATGTATTGAAAAGAGTATATTCATCGAAGAACTATTTAAAGAATACATTATAATTTACACCGAAATTAATTCCTTTAGTTACAAAAAGAACGTCTCTCAATGACGTAACAAATAGACGATTTTAAATGATTGTTTTACATCCCTTGAAAACCATTCGAATTCATTTGCATTAATTGAAAGAATAATAATTTCCTCAGTGTCCTAATTGACGTGCGGGTGAGGCTGAATGCCAAAGCACTTTGAATGGCTTTACCCTCGTGTGGTTACGCGGGCGCTTCCATCAAATGAATCAGTCTGGAATTCAAATTGGAATTGTGACGCGCCCGGTACGGATCTCGATTATTCGAGGCAACGAAACGTCCCCGAGGAATGTACACGATGAATAAATAAGAATAAAAAAATACTTTTGACGAAGCCGGGACGAGATCGCGACGGGGTTTCAAAAATATGAGCGATGAGTGATTGTTTCAGAGAGGCAGAAGCAAGCAGGGTCTGGTTCGGCACCTGTCACTCCTCAGGGCAACAATCCGCCTTCTGCTGTTCCTCCCAGCATCTCCAGGAACCCTCTCAGAGGATCTAAATGTAACTGCTCCAATCGTGATTAGCTTACCCGTTCAATAGCTCTTTTATTCATGCAATGGAATCGCTGCATCTGCGTCACTTGAATCAAAAATTCAGAGACATTATTAGCTTTATAGAAGTTCTATCCATCACTCAGTCAAGTAATGAGTTAGACCAGATACAGCTGCTCCTCGGTATTGCTCGAGCAACACCGTATATCGTTATTTTCAAGCAATACGTTCATTCGAACGAAATGAAAACACAGACTTCACTTTTGCTCGAGCATTACCTCTCTGATGATCTTTTTCTATGTCTGTATCTTGCTCGTTAATGATTACTTGCCATTACCTCTTCCAACGGGATGGAATACTTGAAGATAATTATGATGAGGGTCTTTTTTTGTTAAGGTGACCGGCCTCTTTCTCTCTTTGTCGTTAGACCGGGATAAGGCGCCACGTACAGCTCCTCCACTCTGCACCATTTCACCAACCGTTGTAGGAAACTTTACTAACACTATAAATAAACGTTTTACAACGTCTCTATTCACTAAGTTTCCCTTCAACGAGATTTTTTTAGACAGTAATTGGATGGTAGTACGCGCACATTAATAATTTTCTCATCTGTCACTAACACGGGCTTCTGTAGTTAAATTTTTTTCTATCGGGCACAAAGTGTGATCTTTGTTTTATGTTTTCTCCGCTATTGTATTTATTATATAACTCTATGTGAGCGTTACTCCTAAATTGTTTTTCTAACAGTCTTTCTAGGTATCCGGAAATACCAGAGATCATTTCATTGACACTGTCCTTGAAGAAAAATGTCTAATATCTCGTCAATGAGTTGTCTAGATAATTTTGTTTTTATCGACAAAATCTTGTCGGCAACTTTTTTCAAGGGGTCTTTGACCATTTACTCATTTTTTTTTTCCACTACGAGATGAATTCACTGATCTCTGTGTCTTTGTATTAGTTGGATTTTTTTCTTCAATTTTTTCTTACAACAGTTCATATGTCCACGTCATTGCAACTGTTTCAATAACAGATTACAATCTTTATGACTCTGAAGAGGCAGACAAGTCTTGATTAAGAAGGAGTACTTGTAACTTCTTCGTGACTTACCTCTTTAGAAGACAAAACTGTTTCACAGTGTGTCGAGCACAAATTGTATAACTAACTTTATATCAAACTTGGAGAGATGGACTTGAATAATGCGTTGAGAGCAGGAGGCGGCTACTGACGGGGGTACCTCAGGTGAGCCGTCTATTTACAGATATTCCAGCAGTTTGACCTAATGCATGGTTCATTATTATTTATTTTTTCTTCATTAATCATAAAAAATATTCTGAGCAGTAAAATATTCTCCTCAGAGTTGCAGTGCAATCTTCATGATGTATTTTTCCATTCTTATAGTAATAGTTCGTCTAATGACGTGCAGATACGTCTATAGACATTATATTGTTAGAAAATTGTTACCAAGTCAGAAAATTTGAAGAAAAATTCATATTTCGTGAAAACGTTTTGCATGATCTATAATTTTATTTACCGAATTTTCCATTATGATAATGAACGAGTTAGTGTTAATTGAATTTGTTAGAAAAACAATTTATCCAAGTCTTTTAGCGACTGACTTTCAAATGGTGATGGTAGCTGTGGGTTAACATGATATTCTTTAATTTCCTTGAGATTATTCCAGTTGGTTATTAAGCTCTATCGCTAAATTTTTTTTTCTTTCATTGCACCTGTATCTTGAGCCGTAAGACATTACCATTATTATTTGATATTATTTAAACTGAATGCTATTAAATTGTTTGGCAGTAGGATTTTGTGAAAAGGGTGAGTGAAGTGGGACTCAATCCAGTGGTGAAAAAGTATTGTCTCCTCTAAATTTTTCATTGCATCAATTTTTTTTTTTCTTATTCCTAGTTTAATTATTGCGCCCAAATAAAAAAGATACTCATGTTATCAACAGGGTTTCTCCGTAGTAGACGAGAGAAACGGAAGGAGAAGAAGGCGAAAAAGAAGAAGGACTCGGTGGACACAAATAGCAACAAGGAAGAAAAGTCTGACCTGTCAGTATTTGCATAATCAGCAGACCTAGTGCAAGCGAATAATAATAAATTATATTTTCTCTCATCTCTCGTCGCCTTAAATTTTAACTGAAATTCCTTTATCAAAGCGGCGAAGGGGGAGAACTGCACTGGGATTGCTGAGAGATAACTCAAAAATTGAATATTCATGTTCCTTTTTTTCGTTTAATCTAGAGAAGAGAAAGATGAAAGCAGAAAGTCGGAGACGCCAACACCGGAAGTGGACGAGGATGGATTTTGCATAAGACCGAAGCCAGACCCATGGGAAAATGAGAAAGGTTTTTATTCGAGCTCGGACACTGAATCTGAAGACGAGAGGGAACGTAAAATACGCGTGGAGATCAAACCTCTTAGCAATGGAGGAGCGCCAATGAGTGCCAGTGTCGACGAGCTTAGAGCGACCGTCGAGAATCTCTCGTTATCTCCAGCACCGATGGTAAGACTAGTAAACTCAATTTTATAAACAATCCCTTAATATCCTAACACTATTATTAATGTGCTCAGGGTCGCAGAGGGTCGAATACGGACTCGGATCATCACATGAAAAGGTCCCAGTCTGTTTCGCAGCAATTGGGAGGCAAGCCGCCAAGTTCGGATCTTCTTGGTCTAAACCTCTTTAATCCCAGCAGCACGCCGTCCAGCGCCTCTACACCGACCGCGAGTCATCCCTACGCTCCGTTGCAGAGTCCACCACCACTATCAACGTCGCCGATCCAGCAACCAATGCCGCCGCAGTCAGCACCTGCGACTCATACTCACACCAAATTCCCAGGTCAATTAATAATGAGCAAAAGTTTTAGGCGATCCTTGAATTTATTCTTTTTAGGCAATGAATTATTATTATTATTTTTTTTTTTCTTCACAGAAGGGGATTTATTCTCTGAGGTGGGAGACATAACGCCAGCCTTGCCACCGAAACAATCAGCTTCATCCACGCCAACGGGATCAATAGCGATTCCACGACCACCGTCTCGACGTAGTGAAGGTGCCTCTCGTGGCAGAATGTCTCCCGCGACGATATCACGAGCTGACAGTGTCGCGAGTCTTGAATTTCGTACTGCAGGAGTTGGCGTTGGGGCATCGAGAGGTCCTTCTCCCCTCACTATTGGTCTTGCTGACACTATTCCTCTCGCTGTGGCCTTTCACGAGATTATTCACTCCTACTTCCGGGGCACGGACGAGACTCGCTGTCAAGTCAAGCTCAGCGGTGACATGATGCTCTCATTCCCTGCTGGCATCGTTGCAGTACTTGCGAATAATCCGAGTCCTGCCAAGCTCACGTTCAGAGTCAGGAACAGCAATCGTCTTGAGAGACTACTTCCTAATAGCCAGCTCATCACCATGTGAGTCATTAGTAGCAGTTAGTTACTGACTGATTCGTTTATTATTAAAAGAATGAGATACATCATTTTTAATTGACAGGGATGCAACACAAACTACAGCAGACTGTACTATATTTGACTTTAATATGAGTGCCTTAACCACGTTGTTACGTCGTCAAGCCGAGCAAAATCCTTCTGCTTCCTATTTCAATGTCGACATCCTCAAGTATCAAATTAAAAATAAAGAAGGCGCAGGCTCATGTCCCTTCCAACTCGTTGCTTATTGGAAGTGCGAGTCAACACACACAGATCTAAAGGTATTAATCGATTCTTTTTTTATTTCTTAAGATTAATTTGACATTTAAAAATATTCTGTTGTTGCAGATTGACTATAAGTACAACAGCCGAGCCATGGCATCGCCGAGTCCCTTGTTAAATCTCCACGTTGCGGCGCCAATTGACGGTGGATTTAAAACTCTGCACAGCAAACCATCGGCTCAGTGGCTACCAGACACAAATCGTCTTCTCTGGAAGTTCACTGAGCTCTCTCAACACAGTGAGGGTAGTGGTGTGGGCTCATTGAAGGCTCGAGTCGAGCTTGATCGTGGCCCTGGAACCCAGGGAACCATTTTCACACAATTTAATTGCGAGGGGACAACTCTATCTGGGGTAGAATTCGAGCTTGTGGGTCCTGGGTACCGATTGAGCCTCGTAAAACGTAGATTTGTTTCCGGTGAGTTTTGTTCGAGTTTCGACAAATATTTATCTTTCATCTGGCTTCATGTAAATCCAACTAATATAATTTATTTTCATTTGAACTACCAGGAAAGTACATTTGTGATGGAGACACTGACCCACGAACTCGCTACGCTGCACCACCCTCCAGCACCGATTGACGTTTGCCCGAGTGGACACCCAAGTGGGAGAGCTTGCCCACTTGACGACCTTGATATTCGCCTGTTTACTCACTGCCAACTCTTTCACGATTGAATCGCGGCCATTGCAGACATCGATGCAACGCCATTGGAAACCAAAGAGAGGGTGAACGATTGCATTAAATCGTTAATTTCTGGACATAAATATCTTGGACTCTACGATAACTCATGAATTTTTAAGAATATTTCTCGCTTTTTTTAGACCGAGATAGAGGAGAAGGTGAAGAATGCCAAAGGCTAAGGCTCTAGGTACTAATAGTGAGGCCACTCGTGGTATATGTTTGTAAATATTTTCAATTCGTTGACTATTGCATTTTGTTCTCTTTTTGTTCACAATGTGAAACCTGTAATAAAACGAATGAATCAATTACTCACATGAACGTTGTTAATCACTGCTTGTTTCGAAGTTTTGACCGAGAATACTTTTGTGATACATGAACATCACAATAATTTTAATGAGCGATGTAAAGTGTCGTTTGACCATTTGTTTCTTCTACTGATTCTACTTACATGGACATTCAAAGGTATAGAAAAATAAAAAATTCTGTGCATACATAATAGTGTCTGATGAACAAAAAGAAGAATGATAATGTGAACGAATGCCATATATCTACGCATAAGTTACATAGCATAAGACAGTTGTTTAAAAAAAAAAAGCGAAACGATCATGACACGTAATGTTTGTGCTAATATAAAAATCTCGAATATTTTATATAAACACCTTACTTTATTTATTAAGAAGACGACCTTACACACATTTAAATTACTGATAGTATCGCGAGGTAGCTTTTTTTTTTATTCGAAATAGAAAATATGGCAAAAAAAAAAATACTGCACGGTTATCTTCATCGTTATTGACTCTAAGATAACGTCAGTAAAAATTTAAGTGTCTCGTCTTCTTTGAATTGTCCTCTCAGCATCTTCTCATAATTCCAAGGGATACTAAAGTTCTTCGCTGGCTTTACAGGACCCTTTAACTTGACTCTGTCGAGGATAGCTTCAGCCAGTCTTCTCTCGACCTCAATATACCCCTTGTCCATAGTAAACCAGAGTGCCAAGGCCCACCTTCGACCCTTCCGGACGCCTTTAATTCCGTGAAGGTTTGCACCATCCGCGGAGAACGCGACCATTCGACCACAGTGAGGGTGGACTGTGCTCTGAATTTTTCGAGCCTTGGGATCGGCTGCGAAGATGAATTCACCGCCTTCAAAGTTATCATTCAGATAAATAACTGCTGAATAGTCTCGCCACGTAAAGGCTGGACTCTCATGGAGACAAGTGCCTTCTTCAATCGCCAGGCAGTTATCCGCGTGGATATCGTGACTGAAGACTTCCTGATCCGCTGGGGATCCTATAAACAAATCAAATAAATTAAATTTTTGTTTTTTGTATATGTTACACGTGTGAATTAAAAAATCTTGATTTTCAGAAAACTCCTCAGACGCTTCCTTACACAAATTTACCGGGCAGAGCTGATCGGCAAACCAAATGAGTGTAGGAAAAATAAAGATGTCGATCAAGATTGAAATACTTTTCTACGTGAGCTCGAGCAGTTTCGGACGATCGTAGGAACAGTTCCAATCTCTCTGGACCTACCAGACCGAAGTAAACCATCTAAGGGAAGAAATTATTAGATAAACTACATAACATAATTATTCATCAATCTATAATAAAAATCAAGTACCAGAGCTACTCGTCCCACTGTTAATCCCTCAAAAATCTCATATTTTGAATGGGGACTCTTATTATTATCGTATCCATCGCCTTCTACAGCAACTACCTATAATATTTATTCATTAAAATTTTTTTATTTGTCTTGGGTGATGAAAAACATTACGTACCTTAGCTAATTGAATGAGAGAATCGCATTCTGACTCCATCATTAATCCCTCTGCCAAGTATCTGAACTTTCCCCCAAGATCGTTTCCTCCAGAGACGATTTTGATATTTTCCAACATTTCTGTAGTTTGAGATTCCCGCCACCTTTCTACCTTCTTAAGCGTTTCATTACTGCCCACGAATTTCGATGAAGGCGAGTGACCAGGAGGTGGGTGGCTCTGGAAGCAAAAAAAAAGAGTACATTCATGGAGATGATAAAAATTTCTAATGTAGCACTGAATTACTTGCATTGAAAATATCAATAGTATTTTAATTGAATCACGTCGTAGATGCGCCTCCCACGGTTTCTATGACGCTTGCATACAGCGTGTTCTTCCCATATAATATACGTATAAGCTTTTTTTTCTTTTGGAATATCAATATATGCGCTACATCGCAGCAACCGCGCCACCACAACCCGAGACAATTCTCATGCATATATATATATATATGGCAACAAACTTTCTACTCGTCGCATTTATTGTCATGTATACAAAAAAAAGTACAAATAGAAAATTCAAGTAGAGAGCGTCGTATTATATATAGAGACTATTTAACAATAATTGTTTCCCTAGATTCATTCGACCTTTACCTTCCCTAAATTCTCCTGTGAGTATTTATTGTCTATTTCATCCTCGAAATTCTTCTTCGCTATAGCAAGTCTTGCATCAATAGCTGAAAATTCTTCAGAAATAAATTTCAGAATTCGTAATTCGTACTCTTGACGCTTGACGTACTCTATAGCTTCCTGGAAGTATAAAGAATCACAAATTTATACTGTCTAGTTAATTCCATAGATTAATATTGACTTTAATAAATTAATCACTTGCCGAACGTGGTGTGAAATAGTCTGGCTGAACTTTTGGTAAATTGGAATAGTACTCTTTATTATTGAGCATTGTTTCATCAGCCGGGAAGAAGACCAGGTAGCTCTCCACTGTTTCACATGTACTCTTAATGTCGCCCACTATCAGAAACATAAAAGTCACTTGATTAAACGAACAAAATGTTTCTTGAGATTAAACGCTGACGTAATGAGCACACGCATTAGCCGTATTGGGCTCAGGCATAAGAGTCGACTACTCTCAAATAATTTAAATGTGACAATTAATTTTTTGGATTGCAATGAGATAATCTCCAAAGAATAAGCAATGGAAATTTAATGCCCTCTTAAATATTAATATCTAAATGGACGACGAGCTTAATTCAACGGTGCGAATGAGGTCGTAGGATGCAATGAGATAACTGAGAGGACGGGGATTAAGGATAATGTGCCCTTGAATTATACAATACTCACATTTGTAATAAGCAAATTGTAAGTAATTGTAGTGAGTTGCTAACAGATCCTTCTGATAATCGCCATTCAGATTATTTAAGAATGTTGCACAGCTGCGTTTGCACTTTAGGCAGTAGGCAAAATGATCTGTAAGAGTAAATAAAAAATAAAGAAAATTAAATAAATCCCAAATTAAATATTTTTAATTGAAAAAAGAAAAGGAAATAGTCTTACTTGCAATGGATGACGTAAATTCTGGAAGCCATCCTTGATCAAATGGCCCTTCACAGTAAATCCTACACTCGTCCTCGGATTTCAGATAAGCTTCCAAAGACTTTTCAATGTTTTCAGCCGCTTCCTCATAAAATTCATCTTCATAAGCCTTTACTCCATTAATATAAAACTTTACAAACGTCGCAGCTTCCAAATTCACCACATCCTTGTCTTTCACTTCTGGCAGCGATAGATAGTAACGCAGATTTATGACACTCATTTCGTGTTTCGGGTGACGTATTAGGTAAGTGTAGATTGCATTTGCCGCCTCTTGAAATCTATTTCTCTGAAAAAATGACCAGGCTTTATAAAGCTAAAAATTTATAGATTAAAATCAGATGTTATTTTGATGAAATAGCTCAAAAATCAGCTCGTGTATCGCTTCCCTTATCACTCAGGCAGCCAAGACGACTCTAATATCTCTCGTGTGAGCTGATCGCCTTTCTTTCTCGTTAACAAGTTTATCCTTCCGGTTTCTCGTTGGCCTTCACCGGCTTACGTCGGACTTTTTTTACACACATGGTGGAACCGTTAAATTTATCGTCACATAAATTATCTGTGGTATTTTTTTTTCATGAGGAGCGTTCGTTTATCCCTACTGGTGTTGTTCATGGGTCAAAGATCTTGATAGTACCCACAAATTTCATGCTATATATCTGTTGACTACAAGTGGAATCGAAAATAAAATTTTCCTAGCAATTATTTATTTAGATTTAGTTCTGTTGAGACGAATCGAGGCAGATGATGATTGCAATTTTACTGTCTGGTAAGCATGGTAAAGACATAAATGACACTCCTATAAAATTCGTGGAATAAATCTAGGTGTATAATCAAAGAGCTTTTTTGTTGTTGTTGTTATTCGAAGCCCAAAGTATCGAATTGTGCAATAGATCGTGTGTGAGATGAGAATACACACCAGGCCTAGACATGCGGTAAACAACGTGTTTAACGGCACATGAATTGTTTTATGGGGGGGTGAGCGATCATAAATGTGGCCTACATTGCTCATTTTAATAGCTAAAGTCTGAACTCGTGAGCTTTTACGCTCACCAAGAAGCATTGTCCTGGTCACGATCCAAGCTTGAGAATGTTACTTAGCGCGTTCCACGCCGTCTCAGTTTGCGGGCTATCTGCACGTATGCGATTAGTTTCACGTGCCGTAACAATGGAAATGAGTGGAGAAACAACGGCATAACATCTTCAAGGTCTCTACTAGATGAATAGAGACTTAATGAGTTTTCATAAAAATATTTCAAAATAATTACTTGATAGTAACAGATGTGAAGATACTCATAGGGTTTCAAGTCCATGAGCTTTTGCTCCATGTCTCGGGGAAGACGTCTCAGTGATTGGGTACCTGCGACATCCCTGTAGTCTTGGTTGCAATTCAGGAGACACAATGTCTCTCTTACTTTCTTTTCGAAGAAGTGTAGATCCTCAATGTCCTCCAGCAAGATAGGAGTGAAATTGGATATTTGCTTTCGACACTTTGTTCGACATTTTATTATTGCATTTTTGTATTCCTTGTATCTGAAACATTTAGATTTAATCAATATAATAACGTTATGATAATCAATAAATTTTTTTATGAGATGCAACATCTCTGGAGATGATTCACCTTTGAATAACATTATTAAATCCAGCGATGCACTCGCCGAAGTCGTTGTCGAGATAGGCTTGGACCGAGTGCTCGAAAGTCTCTTCCAAATTCAGACTCTCAAAGTCGGTGACTTCCTTCTCAATCCCATCGCTCAAATCCGCCTCCTCATTTGCGTCTTCATTATTGTTGTCTTTCTCTGGAATCTTCTTTGTCACTCCTTCTTTGAGGTCATTTTTCTCTAGAGACTCATCGACAGGTACTACATTCTCCACGTCTTCGCTAGCTGCGGAAGTTATCTGTGCAATCGCTCCGAAAACGAGTAAAAATACGACGTAGCGATACATAATATCACATAAACGGTCGCCGGCTTCAGCTCGACTGACTGGCAGACTGGGAGTCTACAGAGTCTCGCCCACTCCAACTGACAAATGTAAAGAAGAGGGAGAGAAGACATATGTGAGAAAAGACATACACATTATTATCGTCACAGACGGAAACACTTTTGAATCGCATATTACAGATTCCAAGAACCACGGCATTTTCTCTGCCTCATCTGGTCTAATTCTTCAATTTATCGTTATCCTTTGTTATAGATTTTTTTTTCCTATATACTGCGATGCCAGATACAGATGAATTATAAGTAATATAAACTAACAATAAAGTCTATATATGAATCGGAGCATAAAAGAACAAGAACTCCAGAGGTTCTTCGTGGTAAAATCTACGATTTTAAATGTGACATCTGGAGTGCTGGCATTATTCTTTACAAAATGCTGACGAATGACTTTCCTTTTAATTATCGGGTAAGATTATCGTTGAGAATTTAACGTGAATGGTAATAACATCTTTAGAAGTTGTTATGCAAGATCACTTAATAATGATGTGCCAAATAAAACGAGGCTTTCGTCAACCAATCGGACCGAACATCTCTGAAAATGCAAAAAGTGTAATTTATTCGATGTTACAAGCGGTTGCTTACAGCCGACCTGGTATGGTGCAAAGGAGCTGCTGGTCTTCAATTCTACTGTCGTTCGTGCAATTAACCCATTAACGACCAGAACTCATCTTTCATACTAATATCATTGAAAGTATATCCGAATGCCTTGAATATTAAAAAAGAATTCTTTTCGCTATTACCTTCCTTTCGTGCTGGGTCGAGAACGAAAGATTAAAACGTCGTTTTAATAATACAATTGTTTAAATTATTGGGTCGAAAATGACCCATCTGGTCGTTAATGGGTTAATCGAGTCTTACCAGATTTTACTAGCCGCGAAAGAGCATTGGTCCTCGGAACCATCATAGGAACTGTCTTCAGAACCCCGGCTCCTTAAGATATTTATAAATATAAATGCATGGGATGAAATTATTATTTGTTCAAATAATGAGACATTGATTGTTATATTATTATTAGTTCATACAGTATTGAGAATTATATTCTCCATTCCATTGTTCCTCCTTTTAGTCCCCGATATCACTCACTTAATCAGTAGAAATTATAATGTTCTAACGATATTACATGATTAATAATTTTCGCAACCTTTGCTCGTATTTAAATTTAATGCTGTAGCATCACGCGACTTTACTGCTAATTAGTTGTGATGTATCATATAGGGTCAATCTCGATCTTGACCAGTCGCATTTAAAACCGTATACATCACGTTGTGTCGTTGTGATCGAGACAGCAGTGCGATATTTTTGATGTAAAAAATGAACGTCTTGGTTTTTTCCCTATTTTTCGTTCTTTTCATTCAGTTGAGCTTTGTCAGTGTTTCTAATTGTTGACAGACAAACTTGCAATATCATGAGAGCTTTGAAGCTTTCTTACAAAAAAATTTTATGTGAGTACAAATAGTAGGACTGAATCCTGTGTTGACCACAGAGTTCATTAAAAAAAAAAAAAAAAGGAAAGATTTGTTTGATGTAAAAAATGAAAAACAGCCAGGGGCAATGCTTGAACTTGTACAAAGAAATATCCGTATATCACAACCTATATATTAATTTTTAAGTAATAGAAATAGACGATGTCTTTTCTTCAATATGTGTCAATACTGTGAACAACAATTAAATGAAAATACTTTTCCATCGAATGACATCAAATCGTCTAAATTCATCACTGAACGATTATTTTACAACGAAGAACACATATAACGATTCAAAAATACGAGGGAATCTGCAAATATACATGTACAAGAACGTGTATTCTTCAATATTCAATGATACACTCTCCTTCTTTCATCTCTCACTTACTGTTTCTCTTATACCGATTCTTTTGATTGCCATTCAATCCAACGATCACCAAAAGAAAACCGCTCGTGGCCATCTTGATGATATAATAAAAACAAAACGCGTTAGAAAAAATCAACGTCTTAATTTAGAGGTAACTATTAAAGCCTTCTTTTAATTCGGCACCGTGTGTTAACATTAACATTAATTAATCATCAACAGATACATTGCGTAAACATACAAAGTGAAACGAAGAACGATAATAATTTTACGTATTTCTTAGTGCTATAGTATTTACGTTCCAATGGAAATTATTTATGTAGACGGCAGAATGGAGATTTCCGAGATTTTTTCGGATAAAAACGCATGTTACATACGAGAGAGTCACGCAATTAATAACAAACACCTAAATGACTACTTTGATATCAATTATAATTGGCGTTTGTATACGCACTCAATAATTTCACATTAATTTTCGATGTTGTATATTCATCGTCCCTTTATAGTGTAATTATTTTTTCGTTATATCATTGAAGTCTCACTCGAAAGCTTAAATAAACAATGCACAATATAAACTTTATTCGAATGAACGTCGGATACTTCTTTTTTTATCAGGAAAAATATTTCCATCGATTATTTATTTTCTCAAATTAAATAATAACTACTCATTTTTTTCTCGTTGACAAGATCATTATTTGAATTAAGAAGACAAACAATTATAGAAATAGATGAGTTTCTTTGAAATTAATGCAATATTTCTTCAGAGCTACTAAAAAAATATGAAACACATTTTAGTTATTTTTCATTCCCAGTACAGGGCTAAAAATGATTGATATACTAATCGCGCTATTAGTGACAGTTTATAATAAACGAAGAGTACAAGTGAGAAATGAGAAAAATGAGATCGAGTAAATACTGCGAATGATGATGCTTTTCAGTCGAATATACGTAACTTATTCACCGAGCGATACATTGTTCAAATCAAGTGGCGTGCTCTTGTCTAGCTTCCACATTACGTGTTAATCAAGAAGAAATGCAAATCGTTTTTTTTTTTAATGCAAGAGCAACGCAGAATTTCACGATATATTTACAGATCAAGTTAGAGCATTTACAGATTCATATGCATCATTGCCTGCTGTAAAAACTACATATTTATTTACACATCGAGAAGGTGGAAAAAAAAAGACAAAGAATGAGTAAAATAAGCACCAGCCTTGTACGGGCACCCAACGAACCGCACAGTGGTTAATTCCTTGCAGCTTTAAGATGAAAACTTTCTACTTGTTTTTTTTATCTTCTACTGAAGAGCTCCTCTCTAATTTTCCAGATGTCCCAGAGATACTTTCAAAGGAAGTCCCATCGCTTTTATATCTTTTGAGGATCTTCCGGATCTCAGGACTTGTTTCCATCTTGCTTTTACTGAAGACCTTAAATTCAAGGACTTTGGCTGGTAACGCTTCGCTGTCATTACGGTTTCCTAACTCTTTTACGGGACGTAACTCTGAGGACGTTGATTTACTTGTTCCATCAACGGACGGGATGACAGTCTTTGCAGAGTCTGAAGATCCACTGCTCTCGGAAGATGAGCGATTTTTTCCTTCTTCATATTTTTCAGTCAACTGGCTGACATTAGAACTACTGCTACCACCACTCCGTGCACACGTTGAATCTTTGTCGCTTGAGGTAATTTCCTTGGAGGAGTAGTCATCACTCTTTGTTCCTGTTGGAGAGTCCTTCTCTTCAGCGATCCGAGGCAGTTGAGTACTGCCACACGAATTGGACAGTCCAACGCTCGGAATGTTAATCGATATCCCGTGGGACATCTTGGGATACTCGTTGGGTTTTTGCTCAATAACCGACTTCTTTTCATTCTTGAACTCGTTTGGGTCTTTACTAGTTGACACTGCACTATTTTCGTTGTGTGATTCCGGATGAGACGTATGGGCAATTGTTACTCGAGGTGTCACTCGAACTACGGTATTTGCTAGAGGAGAAATTGAAGTCTTGTTCTCAGCTGAGCGAGGATGGAGACGGTCAGGACTCAGGGCACGACGAAGAAGAGGCGAGCCTGGTTCTGCGGATTTTGGACGACCGTAGCTCTTCTTTTGGCTTGCTGGAGTGGACAAAGAGACTCCTGAGGAGATTAGTGTCATCAATAAAAATTACTCCCTTTAGCTAAATCCCAAAATATGGATTTTAATTGTTTACCTGGACTGTACGACTGCGTCGTGTTGGAACTTCCTGGCTGATGTCCAGTGGGAAAAGCCAAGGGACTCGGGCTCCTGGTGGGGCTTGCAGGAATTGGTGATGGACTTGGTGTTCTTGCCAATGGTGACAGAGGAATGTGACCAACAGATTTTCTTCGATTCGGTGAGTGTATATTCTTCGCAGCTGTGTGTAACTTGTGCTTCAAACCATGAAGAGTACTGGGCCGCTGGTAGTGAGACTGATTGGATATCGTATTGATGTTGCCGACAGAAGTACTCGAGCCGGGGGAGGATGAGTTAGGACTTGAACATGGACTTGAGGTACCCGCTGAATGATACGAGTCCGAGGTGGGACGATTTGCCGTCGGTGGGGACGGAGTACATACAGACTTGGACACTCCCCCAGCAAAGTAGGGCGAGGATTCCTGTTGTGGGGGTAGAGACCGAGTGAACGATTGGAACGAACGACTCGGCGTCACCATGGACGGAGAACAAATTCCTGCGGCCATCTAAAGCAAATCAATGAAAAATAAAAAAAAAACCCTCAATATTTATTCATGAACTTTAGAAGAATTTTAATTAAATTAACGACTTGTTGAAAAGCGTGCCAGTGTGAATAAACAATTAAGGCTTCACGAGTTTCATGTCTTAGAAAAAGGTAATAAATGCCGCGAATAATAAATAATAATCGATAAATCATACCATAAGTGGAGGTTTGCTGTCACTTGGTAGAATATTTGCTGACAATGGGCAACTGATACTTAACGGCTGAAATAAAACATAAAATGTTGCTTAGCGCAAATGCTGTGGGTTCTCCTGACTTACATGTGGGTGTGATCTCTGCATTTGTGAATTTTCTATAGTCTTCCATTTTAACAGCCTCCCCTCCCGCACGTATAAAAATTAAAGTATGCATGCAAATAATTTGTAGTGATAATAAATACGACGAGTGTGTATTTTTCGTAAACATGTGCGAGAAAAACAACAATTACCCTGCCTCCACTGACTTTATCCGTTTACTAATGCTCATATATACCTGCTGCATCTCGACACTTGCACGCTTTGAGCTGATTCTCCTGAACAGCGAAGTCTTTCGTTTCTTATCCGAATGATCGCGTTTCTGCTTCCGTTGTCTATGCAGCGTCCGTCTAGCCATTCTGCTTTGAGCAAGCTCGCGTTTTCTGCCGCCAGTCTTAATACTCGTATTTTCCAGGGGTGTACTGCGGAGAGTGACGTGATCTCCACCGCTGACCATTAATTGGAGCACCTGAGTGTGGTACAGACCCTGTACAGGCTCGCCATTGATGTGCGTTATCAAGTCACCAGGCCTCAAACCAGCCTCGAACGCAGGACTTGATTGATCTACAGCCTTGAAAAAACATTTGCCATTCACATCTTTTTTATCTTAAATCATTACAAAAGCTTACTTACCATTACTAAGTGATGCATTGTATAGAAGTCACTATCACCATAATATACCCTGATCGTGTGAACAGTAAATCCGAAGCCATTAGGACCTCTTCGAATAATTATTGGTGGTTTTAAGCTCGTAACGAGTGGGCTTAACTCGCGACAAGGTGATGTATCTCTTGAGGAAGCTGTCGACGAGCCACCTGGAGATTCTATTGATTGGCATGCAGAAGGATCGACTGAAATGAGTATCATTTGTTATTTCATTTTCATCAGGAAACAAAATTTATCGCTGGCGCACTTATATTTGTGTATATTTACGCACAGGAAAAATCATTTGTAGGTATAACTAGGGAGAGTCCACTGGTGGATGCAGATTTTATGACAGAACGAGACTTCTGTTTTGCGCCTGGCGGAAGTGGCGTCGTGGTTAACGACTCGAACGAGTCTGTGCTCGAGTTATGTTTATCCTCAGTTATTTCCCTATTCGCCGCTGCCAAGTCGAGTCTGTAAATCGTGTATATGGTCATGAAACTCGTGACATTTCGGAGAAATGTATATTCAGAATGACCTGCGAGTGCATTACAATGGAGAGGAATTATTGTATTGTAACACATAAAGAAGTGTAGTGAAATTAAATACTTTTTTACTTTAACTCAAAAGTGAAGGAATGGAATATAAAGAAAGAAATTTAAAAAGAAATGAAGTAACATAAAAAGCTATATTAAAAAAACGGGACGCCTGTTATGGCGAAATGACTCACATGAGATCACCATCAATGCAAATACTGAACCTGGGCAGCTTATCTCGGGCATGAACGTGCCGTTTTCTCTGGATTTGAGGGCTGATATCATCGGACTCTGTCTGTGAGGATTCAGGAGTGCTGAGATTCACGTTGGCCATCAAGGCCTCAGTCGAAGGCTTCTTGATCACCGTGGAACGCGACTCGCCACTGATAACGGAGGCTGCACTCGACGACGAATCAGAGCTCTTATCAAGGCTACTGTCAATCTGAAGACTATTTTTGGCAGTGGGTGGGATACGATTTTTTTCGACAGGTAATAAATTCTTATCAGTGTTTGTTTTCAGTGGCGGTGAAAAGGGGACAGAAGAGCTTGGAGACAGTTGTGATGCAGTGCGCTCAATGTCATTGCGAAATAGTTGCTTTTTCGTGAAGTCTAATTCGCTTTCGTTGTTCAAAATAGGCGGACGGATTTGCGAGATTTTTCGTGACTGTGGAGAATACGAGGAAAAGCTGCCAAAGAGTGGTGAATCATCTGTATCATCAGTGTCTTCGCCGAAATCATGACTGTAACGATCCATTCTTGTGTCAAAATAACTGGTGTCCTCCTCATTGGTGAGTTGAGGGACAAATTCGGCTTTCTGTCGCAGAAGTGTATTCCAATTGACCCCAAAGAAGTACGGGTGATCTTTGACTTCGTGGGCCCCTCCTGTGCCTAGTCGTTCCCTCGGACTTTGATGTAATAAAGCCATGATAATATCCTTTGCTTCTGGCTGTACCGGCCAGTCCTCCTCACCAGGCCATTCGATATCATCATTAACAGTGTGTGCAAAGAGCTCTTCAGGAGTTTCCCCGAAGAAGGGAACGCAGCCAATGAGGAATTCATAGAGAATAATGCCCATAGACCACCAGTCAACGGGCTTACCATAGCCCTGACGAAGAATAACTTCGGGAGCGATATATTCTGGTGTACCAAAGACTTGCTTGTCAGAGAATTGACGGGTATCTCGGTCAATGTAGCCCTCGTACAGGTTCGTAGCCAGAGACATCAGACCCATCTTGCTCAGACCGAAATCAGTCAATTTGATGTGTCCCAACGCAGTTATGAGAAGATTGTCCGGCTTTAGATCACGATGAACAATCCCATAACTGTGGAGATATTCAACGGCGAGTACTGTCTCTGCAAAGTAAAATCGAGCCACATCTGACGGCAGTGGACCAATGTTTTTCAAGAGACTAGCACAATCACCGCCCTCGACATACTCCATCACTAAACAAAGGTGCTTTTTCGTTTCAAAACTACAGTACATTGAAACTACGAAGGGATTATCGGTGAAGCTCATGATGTCCCTTTCAGCAAAGACCTGCTCGACTTGATTCCTCAGCATGAGATTATTTTTGTTGATTTTCTTCATGGCAAAACGTTGACGTGTTGTCTTTTCCTTGACTAAGTAAACGGCACCATAGGCACCATTACTAATGAGTTTTACCACCTCATAATCGCTTTCACAGGGCACACGTTGGGATTTACAATCATCCTCTTTGTTGGGGCTTGATGACGCCAGCTCGTCATTACTGCAATTCAAGCTCGCTGAATCTTCGAGTTTATTTATGTCTTCTTGCAGCTCTAAAAAAAAATGGAAAAATGACGAGTTGACGTTAATAATTTTGAAATGAAATTTTTTATGAGACTTTTACGACTTCATCTAACTCACCGGAAATGGGATCTCTATTTAACGAAAGTTTACTAATGATGTACTGCGGAATGTCCGCCTTAATGCCACTATTAATTTTGGCCTGGCCCTCGGCCTGCTCGAGTAAATGATAAAATTCTTCAGGATCAAATTCTAGGCATTCTAGAAGACGTGCTGGCCGTGAAATTATCAACAGAAGTTTCTTAATAAGCCCCGTGAGTTGTGTGGCAGCCTCCAGGGATTTGTCCTTGGTCTGCAAAACGCAAATTATGTAAAGTTTTATTTTTGAATTTTTTTTATAAGTATTTTTTAATGACGAACGTAGTAAAACAACACTCACCTCCATCAACAAGTGCTCGAGACTTTCGCTCATCTCATAGAAATACCGAGAAGTGATGAGCTTCTCTTGTGACTTTTGTAAGCAATCACGTGCCATTTCGATGATTTGATGATGAACGAATCGTATAATTGGGAGGGAATCTTGTGCCATGTGAGAGACGACTTCATACTCGTCGACCTCCTTGTTTTCATTTATAAAATTCGTTAAACGTTCTTCCATCTGTTGTGTAGCCTGATAATAATAAAAAGGACATTGATTACTATCATAATTTAAAGTTACCAACCAAATTCCCCATTGCCAGGTTGAATTATGATTTTTTTGAATGTTAACGTCACATTGAGAATAATAAAAAAGAAGACAGATAATGTGTTACCCGGAAAAAGCG
>JABSMT010005866.1:0-20047 GCA_018902335.1 Eumacrocentrus americanus | reverse complement strand
TTATGAATCTTTTAAAAAATTAGCAGTCAAACCTGCCAATCTCTCTTTTCTGGTTGCAGAATTCGTTTATAGACGCACGTTTTCATAACAGCCAATCAAAATTAGTTATGAGCGATGACAATGAAACCAACTTTATGTGTAACGCACCTACTTTTTGGTATTTGAAATTTCCGAAAGCTTTGATTCTGAAATATTGTTCGGCGTAGGGAGTAGGTTCCTTCGCTTGTATAGTAATATTTGATATTATAATATGATAATAAAGAAAAACTTAATTTACGACGGGTTTGAAATGAATAATTAGGCCAGCGACATGCGGATAAAACTCCCTGAAGCTTTTTTAAACAACTGAAATATCGGTGTCTCGACGCAGTGCACTCGCTAGAATTTAATGGGATTATCGAAAATTGATAGGGAGCTTTTAACGCACGTCATGTTCGGCACATTTCGCTTTTTTAATCTTCAATACTTTTATTTATTGTATATCAGTTTTTGATAGCGTAAATAATAGTTTTTGTATATAAGCTCCACGACAATATCAATAAAAACTCGTGGGACGCAGTTGTCTTACTAAAATCTATATAACAGCGACGATAAAATGACTGTGATGGATAAAAAAATGTAATTCCTATTTGCTCGTCGCCCGAGTGCTATTCCATCGATTGCAGCATTGAGAGCAAAAATAGTTTTAAAAGCATCATCCACTCTCATAAATAAGGCTTGAACAATACACTTGATCGAGATTTCTGTTGATATTATAACTTGATATTTATTTGTTTCAGGTGCGAAATCAAATGGCCGAGGAAGGAATGGAACCACTGGAAGAGGAGATTCCAAACGAGGACATTATTGGACGGGACTATTGCCGTTTCAACTTGAAACAGCAACTCGCACCGCCTTAGAGCCACATCATTCTGTACCAATGTCTGCCGCGCGAGACAAATTTTTATTCCTACCTTTTTTTATACACGTTGCTAGTGGTTATTTCTCTCTAGATACAGTGTGCTGACATGGACGATCTACAAATGGATCGCGAGTGTGCAATTCAATATGGAACAGTGCGCCGATGTGAACGAGTGATTTGACAAAATGCAGAACAAAAAAATTTAACTGGGAAAATGAAACAAAAAATTATGACTGTATGGACTATTGTAATATTCCATGACCAACAAAGTTTGTATAAAATATCGATTGACCGTGATTATCTCTTGGCCTTTATAATTACTGTAACATTTTTTGCCTTTCCTCATCAATCATTTCCATATGATAAAATGTCCCGAATTATTGTATCATGCTCTCGACGAGGTACATAAATATGCCTTGAACCACAGGAGAATTAATTCATAGCGCGTGTATGAAGGCCACCCGAGTGGGAGGAGACAGATGTAATAAAATTATTAAATTGCTGGAAGTAGAGGAAGAGAAGTAAGAGTCAGGGGCAAGACCGCGAACGCTGCGGAAGCCTTGTACTGGCTAATAATCCGTATAAATATTCAAAAGCAATACCAGACCCTCTCTGTAACAAAGCTCGTGATGCAAGAGGAGTTTGAGAAAATTGGGGGCTTCACGGAAGGTCAAAAGTATCATGATGCCCTTAAAAATACAGCTCCCGTAGTCGAGCTCGACGTCGTGTCAACCAACGTTTAAATATCCATGACTCCGATCCTTTCCTCACTATTGCATTTTGCATGTCGGTAATTAAATTTTTTAGATCTAATAAAAAGCTGCCACCAACCATTTGTGAATATTCAAAGTAATTTCACTGTTGTACAGAGCTTTTGTACACACCATTCGAGTGTAACGAACCGTCGGTTAATTAATTGTGCATATCTATTCTTGTAATGATGCCGTTCGTCGAACCGCGTGATGTAATTATGCGTTACGCGCCGGAACTATTGCTGTGGAAGTCATTTGATGAAATGGAATGCCATAAACCTGTCTCAAATGAATTTTAAACGTTCCCAGGAACATTGAAATTCAATTCAACGTTTAAAAAAAAAGAAACACAGTTTCAATAAAGGTGGATTCACCTTTTCACGCTGTAATTAATCTCCGGAAGTGCGAATTCATTCGAGCCGCATGCTCAATTGTTGTGCCAGAATAAAGAGAAAGCACAAGAGTAACTAACGAGCTTGTTAAAAGTTTTAGCGAAATGCGACTAAGCACGACCGACAGGTTTCGATTAAAATGCTTTTGATTTCCGGCCTCGCGGTATTACCTTGGCCTGGCAACTTTGGTCACTTCAAAACTCACTAGGCATGGCTTATTTTTTAACAATCCTCTCTATGAACACCAGATTCGAGTTTACAAGCATTTTAATTATTCATTTATTTCCTTTTCTTTGATTTCTCTCATGTTATTTTATCACATGAGAGCAACTAAGGCGCCTACAACCTTTGACGTTGAAATAAACGCAAATGTGCTTTTACGTCTTTACTCTTAACTCGTTCCACTCCTTTGTCTCAGGGTGCCGACGTACTCAGCCACGACGTCAGCCAACTTTGGGAAAACTTAGCCCCATAAATTTCTCCGTTTAATACGTAAAGCGGGATAATATTAAAAGGAACGAGCCTGGAGGGCACGGCCGTTTCCGAGGCGATACGTTATGCGAAACGATAAAAGGGGGACGGTTAAACTCGATATCCTGACCAAACAGAGGGTAGAGTGAGATCATATAATGTGTTTGGTACAGAGAAATATGCATTGGCTGGAGATAAAAGGGAGTGGCATGCTTGGAATTTCAGAGAATGTCGTTTTGATTGGCTTGCGATGAAGAAGAACAACAATATCTGTCGTCTGGGATTTACAGTGTTTAAGAGATACAGTCAACGTCTTCTTCTCCTTCACCCTTTCTATATTGCCTTCAATATTCAAGGAAAACGATAAATTGAGCCACGAGGGACATCTCTTTGTCGAGGAAAACAAGCTAAAATTCGTTGATAGACGTCTCGAGGAACACGTTCGTCATGGGAACATAAAGTAGCTGAAAACGCTCGTGGACGCAGATGGAGGGAACGCTCGACGTGTGCTTTTAGTCTCTAATTATATTAAGCAACAGCGACGGAGGCATCATGGCTTCCTTTTCTCTCTCTCTCTCTCGCTCTTTACTGTTGAGGTTTCGTGGTGTAGATAGCACGCATGAAGGCGCGTCTTGCTGGAAGCAATTGAATGCGGGCTGCAGCTTTATTTTTCTTTCTTTTGTGAAGGTACGAACCACATAGTACCTTTCTGTTGGAAGCGTATGCGTGTGAATACGCCCGGCAGAAAATGGCCTGGTGTACGTCGCAAATTACGTCATGTCACACTTATTCCATAATAACTTGAAATCGATCGTATGCGAGTTAATAACTTTTTGATTGGTGGACATGGTTAACGAGAATCCATTAAACGCCGCATCGTGTCGTCCGGGTAGATCCCACTACTATTGGTTCGAGTATTGCTTGGTAATCTGGACAGTATAGAGTTCGATGAATGCGATACTGTGCGTATCTCAATTTAAAACATGCAAACTTGTATTGTCTCGGGCGACAAGTTGGCTTGACTGCCCACAGCTGAAGTCGTTTTATCGAAAAAAAAAATCCGATTCCAGCGGATACGTGCTCGACAAACAGATGACAAAGTTTCCAATGCTGATTGAATCGTTGGCTTGTGATCGATGGAAAACAACAACGAAAATACCAACAAATAGTAACAGAAAAGCTTCATCGAGGGGGAAAAGAAATATTTGCTTAGTATAACTTCAAAGTCCATTCATGGACTACGCTCGAGGCCATTTTACATAGAACTATCAGTTTTATTTTACGATATACAATTGTCGTTTGGCTCATAACAATAAAATATACAGTTATTCTGGACAATGGAGAGCGGGAAATTTCAAAGCTTTCTCTTGGCAATTTTACTTTTGCCGATTGCTTCCGATCATAACTTCTGTCAAAGTTTAATGTCTGTCCGGAAGTAACTGCTGTTCAGGTACAGTTGTGTTTTCGCTCTCGAAGCAATTCACCACAATATATGCATGGAGTTATCCACAAGACAATTGGAGCAGTATGGGAACTTTGAAAAATCACACTCGTAAAAAAACACGATAGGTACAATATATTTATATCCAGCGCGTAATTTTCCCTTTCTTCTGGTATGTGTGTGTGTATAGCGATAACTGATTGTCACAGTTACTGCATTTCAAAGGCATTAGAAGAACATGAAGAGCTGTAGTGTCACAATAAATCATCACAAAGTGATTGATATATAAAGAAAAAAACCCGAATGGGTCACCTTCTAGATTCAACCAACTATACGATCAATACAAAAATTCCAGACCTTTTATGACAAAATTTTTACGAAAAAAAAAAAAAAAAATCATAGAAAAATGCACAACTACAACTATCATAAAGTATTAAAAAGAATTAGCGTCGTAGGGTTTCAACCAATTAAATTCTCTCAATTTGTATAAATGAATACAATCCTTATGTCTGGATTAGTTGTTATTCCTCTCCTTCTTGATAGTGCCAAACTCCTCCAGCATTGCTTGCAGCCCGTCAGGAACGCGACCAGCATCCAGTTCCTGGCCCCACGATCGATACTGGAAGTAAAAGACGTCAATGATATTATAAATGACTCATTAAAAGACAGCAAGCAAAAATAGATGTATCATGATAGGATTGGTAAAAAGGAAAAAGATATGTCAATACTTATAGGTGCCATCTGGATGTACAGAGATTGAGAATATTCACAGGAAATTCAATCTTTCACTTTATTCTTCGAATCCTCAACTTGGATTGTTATCCATCGCTCTTCGACGTCAATTGACAAGGGTCTTTCCACGGTAATAGAAGTATAAGAAAAAAATTAATTCACAGTGAGAATTTAGATTGTCGACGAACAAAGGAGTCAAGTAAAGAGAATGATCGGACACCGGAAACGTAAAAAAAACGCAAATGAATCACCGGTCATTCAACGCTTGGACGATTCCTATTGTCCTGAGGGAGCTGGATTTTCCCACGAAATTTTTTTGGTACATCGTACTGGATTCATCAGGAAGATCAGGTGATGGGAGGCAATCAGAAAAAAATGAATGAAACTAGAAAGGAAAAAGCCAGATGAATACATACCATATCGAGCTCCTTTCGCAGGGCGAGGACAGCTTTTTCCCTGTCGGTTACAAGCTCTTCCAAATACTGATATCTGAGTTTCTTCCGAGCCCGACACTCCCTCGCACTCTGCCGACTGCGCTCTGAAAACATGAAAGAATAACAAAATGTAAACTCTCGTTCCAAGGTATCAACTCGCCCAAAGCGAGCAGTTAAAGTCTGGACAGACTACGAATACTATACATGAGAGAGAGTATTAACATACTGTGTAAAATTTTAACCTCGAGTACATCTAACCCAGTCTACTTTTTCAAAGATTTACTCCTGTAAGTCGCTTTGATACTGATACTGAGGAATGCCGAAGGCAGTGATGCCTTTAAAAATTCACTTGAGAAGTTTTGCAATACGTGCTGGAAAACTTTCTGATTTTTAGTAATACATGAATAAGACGAGTAGCTAATCGTAAATTTACTGCCACAAAAAACATTATGACTCCTAGCTAATGATTAAATATCAGCAAAAAGAAAACGAATTTTATCTTATGAAAAATGATCCTCAGGGTTGATTCTCTCAATCCTTAGAGGTCCTAAAATGAAGATTCCCGGTGTTCTGTGACTGCCAGCAAAAATGAAAGCCTCACGAGTCACTTGGGACGGCAAAAGAGGTTACGCTAGAAAAAGAAATGCTCATGCTTCAGAGTGATAAAGTTTTGTAACGTGAGCAAGGACCATTTTGAGATCGTTACACCGGCGCGTTCATGAAACTCGTCATTCTCTCAAGACAAACTGAAGGAGGAGAGGGACAGTAAGAAATGAAAGAGCCGGAAATAATAAAGAAAGGAAAGCGAAAAAAAAATGAGAGGAGAATATAACTGGAAAGGAAAAGACGAATGAGGACAGAAGAAAAATGGCAGTGTGATGGTGGTAGGAGCGAGGGAAACGATTATAAACTTTTCTGGACGGAAATAAAAGAGGTCTCAGGCAAGAGAAATAACAACCACGTAGAATTAGACGGCGTCGTGCAATGCTCTTCGCAGTCTTTTCTCTGCTCTCTCTCCAGCACACTCGACACTCGTGCCATATCTCGGCCCAATAAGAGAGCTACTTGTGCTTTTCTCCATTCTCAAGGTCCTCTCTCGTCTTGGTAAAACGATGGAATTGCAAAATACTCGACTAACCAAGCCAGTCCGGCGTGCGACACTCCCGAAATTGCCGCGGAAAATCACTACGACGGGGAGAAATAAACGGCATAAATATTCATTTCCCAAACAGATAAATATTCGTAGAGTCACCCGGATGCTGCCAATCTGGTGTTTGGCTCTATCTCTCTCTCTCTCTCTCTATCGCCCGACATCCCCTCAATACTTGATTCCGCTAATTCAGCCTGACATTGTTTTTCATAAATCCCAAAATTTATTTTCGATACTGTTAAAATTTATATTTTGCTCCAACATGATGTATTTGACACCGAAATAATTCAATAGTGACTAACAAATAATAAATATAAATTTATTGGTACTTGGATATCCATTTAATGACTATACTTACCGAGCTTGGCTCTCATGTCCGCCTTGTCGGCTGCCTTCCTTCCGGGCTTGCGTCCCCGCTTGCCCCCCTCTTTCCGGTCGCCGCGAGAACCCTCCTGAAATGCAAAGGAGTTACAGTCAATGTTTAGTTTAGCGCTAAGTGCGCAGGAGACTGGGATCGTTTTACACGCGGTGGAAGTAAAACGCCCTCGAGGGGACTGTGTCATGATCATGATCATCACAGACACATTTTTCTCGCTCCCGTAATGTGTTCTTTGAAAGTCATGTCATATCATAGAGAAAGATGAAGCGGCAAAGATACCACGTTCCTGTAAGATATTCGAAGCATTACAATTTCTGTTTTTATATAGAGGTTCATTAAAGTCAAGACGTTCCTAAAAAAAATCGGCGGAGCAAGCCAAAAATGGTGGTTCAGCTTTAAGAAATTCACACGTTGAAGTTCAGACATCCCTGTAGGCTTTGACTTTCCTGCCTTTTCTCACCGTCTTCCCGTTGAGACATGCGCATGTAGTCATCTTACTCGAGTGACAAAATACAAATTCCCTTCACGCCTCCTGCCGTCGCACCTCGGGAAGATGTTTACCCTCATTCTGTCCATCTTCAATCTTATCTAGTATTAAATCTCCCCGAATCCCCTTTCTTGCTCCATATCCACGTCCGGCTCGGTTGCGGTGGCTGTGCTATCCATTTTGTCCCGTCCCTTTCCTTCGTTCGTGGTCCAACCCCTTCTCATAATTTTTCACTGTTCACCTGCTACTTCTCTCTTGCCCAAGTGCTTCCTTCTCCCAGCCACCTGAAGACCCCAGTAGCACGAGATGCTCAACGAGATGGGGATCTATACTGGGGTATTAATGGGACAGATAAAAAAATTCGCGGCTCAAGATTTTTATTTTCTTTTTTTTCTTCTACGCGCGACGAGTAATTACATTAACAGTGTGGGTGAATGGGCCAAGACGTTTGCGAGCTTTATGAAATTTCGGCCTATCTCAAGAGGAAGCTCTGGCTATTTACGTAGCCTAATTAAAACGTTTTGATGGCGCGGGGCACAAAAGACGGTAGGAATGAATGTGCCTCCGGGTGAAACGTCGCCTTTCCCTCTGCTCACTCTTCTCGTCCTTCTTATCCACTGGAATATCAAAAATTCCGCGGTTGCGCGCACTGCAAAGAACCCCGAGAGCACCAAGAAGAATTAAGAATTCCCAGGGTAATCCGAAAGTTTTAATTTCGTCCGTAGAGAGTCTACTTTATCGTTACAACTTTCAGTTGAGAGAGCGAGTAAAAATTAAAAAGATAGAATAGCCAACGAAGAAAAGCTTTGTGGTACAATATTTAAGTCTGACGATCGGACGTTCATTTAACATTAAGACCTATACTCTCGCTGAGAGAGAGAGTGAGAGAGGAGAAATGGTGACGGGGTGGAAATTAATTACAAATGCAAATCGTTTCTGTCCACCTCTGCTAGTAGCCCTTTCTCCCTTTTTATTTTTTCCTCGTCGGCCATAGAAATTCGTTGAACACGCGGTAAAGAGGATTCTCGCAGTGGTAAAGAAGTGGCGTAATTAAAGAGTTTCCTTAAAAGAGATGGTTATGGTTAACCAGACCAGACGATATCTACGACGAGAACCACGGGTCCTGTTCGTTCGTTCTTTCTTCAGTATCATACTGGAAACAGACTAGTTCTAGGTCTTGATTTTCCCCCTGTTAATTGATTTCCCAGCCAATTTTTACAATAAACGATAATGCATTATTCAGTGTTTTTGACTGCCATCTCCGAAATGCACTAAAAAAATTGACCATGGTTATTTTTTTTAATTATGGAAAATGATCATTAAAAGGATCCGGTGAAGAGAGTCAATTTTGCTCGTTTCCCATGCAACTCGATCGTTACTGCAATTCTCTCTCGGTCTGCAGTGTATGCTTCAGGACATGGCTCACGTGACGATCATTGCAAGCGTGACAAAGGGCGAGTGAGGCGAACTCTGTGCTCGTTCCTCTCGCCCGAATGACTCCATGCGCCCCGTTTGCAGCCAATAAACAACGGCCGTTTCTATAAAACGTGTTTCACGCTTAAGCTTTTGCATCCGGTCGTTAAGTACAACCATATACATAATATATGTAATAAAGCATAGAGACAGCTCTATGCAGATAACAGTTGAAAATCCGGGTGATGACAAAAGTAAATTAATATATATTTATATAAACACTGTGAACAAAGAGCACTATATTTTCATTTTGCTTTTTGACGCCATACACGCTTCGACTAATAAATTTATGTGTTTTGTAGGTACGAGGCATTATATTAATTTCATATTTGACTCATCAAGCCACCTCGTCAAATGACGGCAGCACAGTTTCCTGGAGTCGTATTTTAAATGATATTCAACGAAAAATAAATTTATACATATCACTCATTCCATTTATTCTGCTTCTCTTATTTTTCTAGAGCTAGGGATAAAACAGTTGCACGACTTGATATTTTCATGTCATTGTCCACGTTGTATACGTAGAAAGCAGCCGGAAGTGCCGGTGCCCTCGTAATTTTGCAACACGGTGTCACAACGCTGTGCACGCTTTAACAATGAAATGACAGAAGTAAAGCGACACACAGAGAGAATGAGAGCGTACCTAGGTACATTGCTGAGCTGGAACAATGCGACCCGCACAGGACTGCGAGCGTCGTTCTATAAACTAGCTAACCGAATGGAGCTGTGCCGCCACTCCACGGTTTTGATCATTCTTTCATGACTTCCAAAACGTCAATATTAAGTATACTATCATAATTTGTACCGAATATGTACACATGATCGTCCTCCTCTGCTTGCACAACTAAACGTGATAATACCATATAGCATGTCATCTATCCGACCGATGTTATACCAAGTTCGTTTGAAAACTTGGTCGTACCTCAAGAGTAATGAGACCGACACGCGTCAAGAAGTACTGAGATTTACGGAGGTGAACATTATTCTTGTAACTCACCATGATAAGAGACGCATGATCGCACCAACGCATCGGGAATGCACAATAATTATCATAAGTAAATCCCTAAACCTCGAGGGGAATTTTTTTTCGTCAATGAAAAATGTTCAAAACCTGTCAGAGCATGCTAAAGATAATGTCGAACCCACGCAATATACAATGTTAATATTTGCTCGTGACACATTTCACCCGCTTGCCAATCCAATATAATAAGCATAAATTCAAGGGACGAATCGATGATATCATTGCCCGAGCTCCCTGTCAATATCGGGGCAGACATGCGAGCACGGCGAGCGACACTATCAATCGTTGGATTACAGCCACATTAGTCGCATAAATATACTTGCGACGAAAAAAAAATGATAATTAAAAAGTAGAACAAAAGAAAGCTGACAGATAAGAAATAAAGATTGAAAACACAACGTACGTCGTGATCATTTATTTTTGTGATGATAATGAAAGCTCAGCGACAAAGCCTGAGGATCTTGTAGTTTGTAAGTTGAATCTCACATCGCGTTCGAGCGAGATCCCCCTAGTATTTATCTCGGAGCAAAACTAGTGAAAACATGCTAGCTAGACGTTGATGGCAGTTAGACGATAATGATAATGAGAATGGCTAACAATAAAGTGTAATAAACGTGACAATTGTTATTCCCATTTACGAGACTCGCTCGGGTTACACTAAAGAGCCAAGTGAAGACGCTGGAGAGTAAGCAACAAACTTCCGGAAGACGACTGGGCAATAAGTAAGAGGGTCAGTTCGACCGCACGGTGAGTTTCACTACTCGCTAACATGCTCGCTTAACTGTTTCCCGGGTTTATGCACACGACCGATGTAATGATGTTCCCCGGAGTCTCTTATCGCTTCAAGAATCCTGAGACACGGATAGAGAGATGTGTTAGGTCGTGAGCCCATATCAGTGTAAATGTGCACGCTGGTTACCTCAGCTGGTATACTATATACTACATAGTATGGCAGCAACAGCGAGACCCATAAAGGAAAGTGGCTTCTTTCGCCGCTCACTGAAGCCCGAGTGCTAACGCCTTCGAGAGAAAATGTAGCTCAAGGAAAGCGCTGTTCATTACTGTGAACACAAGTCTCTAACACACAGGCACACTGCTCTGTCGATTCCTCTCCACAATAAATTATTGTCCAAGACACAAGTATCGCCTACAACGTGAGTTGACGAAAATTTTAGAATTGGAGATTACCGCTTTGATATACGTAGTTTACAACGAGTAGTTACTGGAGTTACAAGTGGATTTATTTTTTCGCGAATGAGAATAACAGTAGGTGGGATACGATGTTCTGTATGCTGTGGCCACTTGTGGATGCATAGAATATTTTTGGAGCTGGTGCCACAGTAGAGAATCTCTATGCTTGCATCCGCGAGTGTGTCTCGTTCCGCCTGGGTCAACAATAACAGCCAGAATACTATTATCTCGACTAACGTACGAGTAAAAAATATACAGTGGTAATAATATTAATAAAAAATAAAACAAAAATTCTGCGACTTTATGATTGTAACAAATATCCACATAGCGAATTATTGCGGCCATGGATCCTTCCAGTGGTCGGTGGATTTCTATTCGTGATACATAAACTTATCATAACTAACGATTTTCCGAATCCCCCTGCGGTAATCTTTATGACCTTTCTAGTTCGCTAGTTACGTCTGTTTCTCATCGTAGTCATAAGAATTTCATTTGGCAAAGAGCTGTAGGGAGAATAGCAATTTCGTAAAACTCTCGTACTTTCAGGCGACACTTGTTAAACTTGGCGGTAAAGTACACGCGTTGTGGGCAACTATAGACGACATAAATTGACTGTAATCCATTAATTGTCGAGAGAGAACGAGTGTTGAAACGATACAATGCATATTTAGTAACTCAATTAATTCTACTTAGAACAAAAAAAAAATGTAATAAAACATCAGGAAAATGGAATTACAGTTGATAAAGAATTTTGCCAGCAATGTGAAATTACACCGTACCGGAACTATAATTGTGTGTCAAGGTGATAATTGCGCAGTTACTCAGTTTACCTATATACCATTGGCAATGCACGATACGATCTATAATCGACCCGGTCAGTGCCTATACATACTCTCTAACGTCCGTGAATTCTAAAACCGTACAAATTAGCGATTTAAAAAAAAGATTAATATGAATGAAAAAGTTGATATTTATTCTGAAAATAACGCGCAAGCCGTCATAGTCAATGCAATTGAAAAGTTAGACGCTAAATGCGACGCAAGTCCTAGATAGAGTGCAGTCGAAAAGGTTACAATACGCATTGTCGGTGTGATCCACGTACAGGGGGTAAGAAAGGCCAAGATAGAGACCCGAAAAAGTCAGTCATGATAATTCATCGTTGCCACGAATCCGAAAGGAAGAAATAGTGCGCACGTGCGTTTCCAAGGGTCACGGTGGTCATGGCAAAATATCAAAGAGACTTACCGGTGATTCGCGTCGTGACAGAGGCCTCAACTGCGCAGTTCACAAGCTAGAGGCTGGTCCAGGGACCGCTTGTACGAGACGGTGCCCCCAGAACGACCGCACCGACCGAAGATTCACTCTCTCGCCCTGTTATGTGAGACTAGCGCCTCGGTGCGGCCACTCGCGATGTACTTTTCCTACGTCGTTCAATTCTCCAAATACGCGATTTTTTTTTGTCGCGTCCTGACCTCGATTACGTATCCAGCCAGCTTGTGGCCCACTACCGACTATTGCATAATGTAACTGCAGAATTATCGGCATTGCAATTGTATCATTTTACTTATTAGCTACCACAAATAAATTCGACGATACGCGTGTTAAATTATGATAATTGTGTTACCAAACAGTTAATACTGACGGAGATTGCCACCAATTAATCACGAACACGAGCGAGCACGGTTTTAATTTAATTTGTTTACATGTTTACTAGATTTTTTTCCAACGCATGACGTCACAAAATTGCTCAGAACGCCGCATAGTAGAAAATATTTGAAAAGCGAGTGCGCACGCAACATCAGGCGCCAGATTGATGCAGTGGTATTGGTGGTTCTCCACAGAGTGACACGAATAAATACTCGACATCCCAGACCCCCCTCTTGCCGCCCCGCAATACAATAACATGATCTCCAAGCCCAGCGTCAAACAGGGGAAGCAACGCCCTTAGCCCCTTATCAAAGGAACCACATTGCACCAACTAGCGCAATCGAACGACGAGATTCTTTCGTCTAGGTCGCGCTCACATGAGACTTGATAAGCAGATGCCATTGTCGGAGAGATCTTGCATTTCTTTCTTTTGAGTTTGCATCACGTGGAGCAATACTTTTGTCTGTCGGATTTTTGGATACTTACCATTTCGTTCTCGACAATGCACATACTCTCAACCTCCATTATCCGTGATTGTTGTTAAAACAACACAATGACTGAGGTGAAATAACTTTCGATCGAACAAAGTATCCGATTCAACAATCTCTGAAACAACGTGTGTCTGTTTACAAACACTGCAAGCTCACTCAGCTGGCCACCTTCGAGAAGTATATATATGTATATAATATGTAAGTAGAGAGTGGCGCCTGTGTACTCTCCCTCCACCGCCATTTTGTCATGGTGGCGCGCGCATCGTCGCGGGAAAAATTCAAACTTCCTCAATGTTCCCGAGGCTTGAAATGAATTAAATTTCTTGAGTGTCGCAATGCCGTTGAATTTATTCATCAGAAGATATTGAATTGTGGTTAATTATGGAAAACGGTGGCACCTACGACATCTTCGGCGATCCTGAATATGCTTGGCTCATCCGGACATGTACAAATGCCGTCAATGTCTGCCTAACCATGCTTCACATGTCAATTTGTGAAACTATTACTGTATTACGGATGGATGAAGATCTGGGTACGGTTTTTTTAATAGTAAAAAATGATATCTGAGCTGAGGAGGATTGATTAAAATTTTTATCTTGTAGATACGGTGGATATCCTGTCCTACCCACTGTTTATGGCTGCTTTGGATGTCCTGATGTATGTAAGCCAGTGAATAATTTTTTTTTGCAATAATTATTCGCGGGTTAAGGAAATGAGGAAAAAACTTGGATATTGTAAAAAATATTCAAAACTTATATTTTACGATGTCTTGATGAAACATCCTCGATGCAGAACTTTACAGTACGCTTATCGTGAAAATGATAACTAAAATTTGTATTATTAAAAACCGAAGGCTCGGGCAGGTCATCTGCATAATTCAATATACGAACATTGCTATATTTCCTTGTTTTACGCATTTGAAAAATATTCTAGCCTCATTTATCTCTCATACAGACACACACACACATACATACATACATACATACACACTCTTAATTTCTGAAATTTTGATTTCTAGATTTACCTAAAAACTTTTAAAATCGACTGTATTTTTTAGAATAGCTTTATTGTTGAATTATTAAAAAAAATATGTAACCAATTCCAGTGACTAACAAAAAAAAACGATTGATGAATTTTAAAAATTCAATTTAAAAAAAAGTGATAAATAATTTATTGGACACTTAGCACTCACCCATTTCATTAGAAACCCATCACCCGACCCTTGCCAATCTATCGCAATTTATAAAAAAAAAGCAGTAGGCATCTCGATAAGGAAAAATAATAAAAATGAGCAGATATTAGTTGCACATCACTATAGAAAAATCCAAGACCCAACAACATTATCAGAAACTCAACTATTTTGATCTGAACCACGATGAACTCGACTTATGTCGACAACTTTACGCTACTTTATATACAAAGCCTATAACGAGAATGATGCTCATAATTTATGTATACCTGTACATGAACTGAAAGTGACGCAGCATTAATTTAAATGTATTTACACTTGTCAGGTGATTCAAAAATACTTATAAATTTGTTTCTATTCTATTTGGAAAGAACGGAAGTGTGTATCTTCGATGCAATAAGTTGGAAAATGACATTAGTGCTATTACCACTGAGGCTCATCTTTTGACAATCTCAATTTGTCATCTTTCTTGTGGTAAAGCCGATGGTAGTCATCTGGATAACCAACATACTGATTACTTGACTTGGCTTTCTGCAGTGGTGAATGACTTGGTGAAAACTTCATTTCCTGAAGCTCCTGCAGCTCTTTCAATGAACGCATCACCATTTGAACATCCTTCTCCTGCTCACTTGGCTGAACCATGTTACCAAGACTGTCGTCCACCATGACAGACGACTCTTTCCGTTTGTCCGTAGTTGATCTTGGCAAATCGTCGTTGATTATTTGACTAAGGAAATTGGTGGCCGCCATGGTTTCCTCAATTTGTCTCTGTTCTTGCTCTTCTTTTGAAAGTACAGGCTGTTGAATAACGCTCGACACTTCAGGCTTTAAAGATATCAGTTGTTGACTCTGTTCCATGACCTTGTGCTCTTTCCTCCTCTTCTTTGCATCATGAGACTTACATTTATCATCTAACCACCGATCTCGCTTTTTGTCCTTCTGATCAGTCAAGTGAGAATCGCCTTCATCTATTCTTTTATCAATTTTTCCTTCTGCACTCTCTTGCAATATCCGCTGTTTGAGTGACACTGGTTTTGATCCGGAGGTTTGATTCGACAATGAAAATACGTCTGGCCTATTTATAGAACTATCGTTGATTACAGTGATACCGCTGGAAGATTCAGAATAAGGCGTTATCGACACGACATCTTTTTTCACCTCATCGAAAGATATGCCTATAGCCTTTTGATACTCATTCACAGGAGTGATAGAGAGTGAACTGCTGGTAAGGTCCATGGGATTGAATTTGTCTGCATGAGTTTTTGCAGGTTTTTGAGCCATAAGTTGAGCTGTTGGCACCAGGGATATTTTTGCCATTGGTGCAGCTGAAGGAGCATTCTCTTGTTGACTAGACACTGTAGAACTTTCTCTTATCTTGTCCTTGTGTTTACTGCTACTTTGTTTTCTCTCAATCGTCACCTCAGACGATTTTCCACTCTGAGGCAGTGACGTGTAGTTTACAGGATTATCCGATGACCCTTTAACGAGATTCGTCGGTGTCTTGACTCTATCTTGCGTTGAGGATGACATCACGTTACTCATATTTGCCACATCCAATCGTATAGAACAGTTGCTCATAACTGTTAGTGGAGCATTGTTTGAGATTGACGGGTCTCGTGGCTTTTTCTGTTTTTTCTTGGCTCTGCAACAGAGGTATTGAGTTTGATGTGCTACATCTAGTTGTGACGAGTGATAGTGTACAGCTCAATTTAAGGGCCAAGGGTTAAATGTGCAAAATTAGAAAATAGCAGGATGTTTATTTTGCCAACAATTTAATGATTAATGAGTACAAAAATCTCTCATTCGCACAATCAAGTCAGAAATTATAAGACTGCACTTGAAGCATGAATTGATTTGTTTCAATTTCTTTGAATTTTCTAGCGAATGACAAAAAGTAAAAACCCATCAATACAAGGACTTTATAACTTTCATTTTTTAAATGTAAATACAAACAAAATAAATAGCAAATAAAACGGTAATGAGATCTCGAAGGAGTAATGGTTGAGTGACGTTGCTTATAAAAATAGAGTATAAATAATTTGTTAAAAAATTGCCTATTCGATAAGGAGACAATTATTCTGAGATACTATCATCCATTTCAATCACCGTCCTAGAACATACAACCACCAGAAAATAAAACCTACGTGCATGGAAAAGAAATTGTTATGAGAATTAAGCATTATTTTACAAAGATAAAGAATCACTAGTAATATAAAGCAGCGAAAAATAAATAAATCATGCACAGGTAGACAGTTTACGGTGCTGTAGATACTGAAGCACTGAAGCATTAACTTAAAAAATTATTGTCAACTTACATAGGCTCGGAATTCGCATACTTCAGTAAAATTTCCACCTTCATCCATCCAGAAGGCCAGAGAGGCACAATTTTACTCTTCATAAATGACGCGACGAATGATTCCATACTTTCTTTCCTTGGTTTTCGAATCTTAAAGTATTGTCTCCACGCCGTTGCGATTTCACATACCAGTTTCCTTCATACATGAATATTAAAATATTAAGAGGCTGCAAAAAGATCTCGTTTAATTAACTTATGTGCTTACCTTGCTTCACTAGTCCAGGGGAATCGTTTTTGAGGAATTTTAGACTTCTCAGAAGTCTTTTCGTTACCATCACTACTGTCGGCATCGGACATGGAAACCTCAAAGCTCCTGAAATCAACACAACACTTAGTAACGAAGACCAAAAGGAAATTGAATATTTTAATTCACACTTGCCACATAAGAAATCCCAAGACTTCTTTGCGAGGCAAGTGCGAAAGCTGATCTATAATATGTACAATGAGTGAATGATACTGACGATAAAAAGCCCCCCACCTCTTTCTGCATTAATTTTTTTTATATTGACCTTAATGTTGTACAATGACTAAGCTGAATTATCATGATGATGCGTAAAAATCATAAAAAAAGCAACGATATTTATAACTATAAAAAATTATGATGGAAAAGAATAGAAAGAGGTTTGTTTTAGGGGCACCTTACCCACAGTACCGATATATCTCCCAGTACAAATGAGGGCTGGGAAATAAAAAATCACAATAAGTTTCAATCTAGAAGATTCCAAGAACTAATTACTTTTTTATCTAGTATCACCCCTTAAATTTCACTTTAGGTACAACAAATGATACTCCAAAACGCTTTTACAATACTCACTTCTCATCAGCTACCCTTTGGCATTCTTTGTTATAACTCTCTATAAGCGATGGCATCGTACCATCAATTATCGCCTTTAACCTGAAACAGGATGGAACTTTACCAGCGTGGGCAAATTCTGCAATATCCATGAATTCTCATGGGTTGACGATAAAGTTGAGAAGTAATTAATAGACTTTGAATTTCAAAATATACCTTTCAACAGGCTCCTTAACTCGACATTCGGCATCTTGAAGGCAGAGTTTCTTCGCTCGATTTGCCAATGTGACTTTACTGCAATTAAGGAAGTGCGTCAGATGTCCGTAAACCTGTGTTCGCAAAGTCGATGAATCCAATATTCGTAATTTTTTCTCCAGACTGAAAAATACATGAATTTTTTATTGTTAATAGGCTTAGGATAAATAGAGACATGGGTTTCTATATATGATAGAATAATTCAGCAGTTACCTAAACAACATTGAATTAACAATGGAGTCGAAAAATTTGATTTTTCCTTCTTTATTATTTTCGGCGTGCTTCTTCAATTTATTTATTATATCCCTGATGTCCTCGGGAAGATGTTCAGGCGAAGGAATATCTACTTTATCAATATCTTCGCATTCTGACGATGTGCCCGCAACACAGCGAGATTTACCCGAATCAACAGTATCTCGACTGGACTCGTCATCAATTTTTCCGTCATTGACAACACTTTCTATAGCATCATCGATGTTACTATCTTTGCCAACGAGTTTTTTCAGATCAATTTTTTTATCTTCAATACCATTTGTCGTTGGTTTTTTCACAAACTTTTTTATATCAAATTTTTTGTCTTTTGGTCTGGTCACATCGCAAGCTAATTTTTTCCTTTCTTCTTGATTCTCTGATGCACCATCAACATCCATATTTTCTCGTTTATCATCTAGGGTTTTCGGTTGATTTAAATTATCTAAAGCTTGTTGATCTGGTACAAGTTTCTTCTTCTTTTTTATCGTTCCATCATAATTGGACTTTTTCTCACCGATTTCATCGAATTTCGACTTCTGCAATAAATTATTATGCACTTCAAGTATGTCAGATGGAGCATAAATGAGATTGTACCTTTGGAAGAGGTTCAGTGACGATCTCCTCTGCGTCGTCTTCATCGGACGAGCTAAGTAGTCTGCTATCGCGATCCCTCCTCTTAGAATCGGGACTATTGCTATCCTCAACCTCATCTTCGCTGCTCTCGCTACTGTCAACGTCGTTGTTGTTATTATTTCGATGTGCCAAGGAATTTTGCTCTGTGGCTTTGACACTGAATTCCAGAGGTCCACTGTTGATGTAGAATCCTCCGTGAGCAGTTGTCACTCCTTCGGGAACGACCTCGTCGTACTATTATAAAATAAACATTTCCATACATTCGTTATTACAAAATACCTTTCATTAATTGATATGAAATATTTTGAAAATATTTACCGCATCCGTATTATCGATGAAAGAGTCGTTCTCATCATATCCTGCCCCAAGATCGACATCATCATCATGCTTTTTTCGATTTTTCCCTGCCGTAGTCGTTCCCTGTTTTAATCATAATAAGAGACAATGAGTCGTCATAAGATTAGCCTATCGAAGGAGACTACCGAGTCTTGCAACGTACGTATTTAGCTTCAAATCGCTTGGCCATTTCTCTGAGCTTTTCGTCATCATCGTCGTCGAATGGGTCCAGCCCATTAACCGCATTTTCATCGATGCTCTTATGCTCTTTACTCCTTTTCTTCTGTATAGCAATAAAGAAACATAGGGACCATAAGTACAATGAGCTGTCGAATGCGAGTTTAAAACAGATACAATAAAATGCTTTGGTTTTTGTGGCACCAGAAATGAGTATAAAGCACGTGTGGGAGACAATAAAAAATCGCAAAGACACTTGCATACAAGACTGCTAGTCTATCGACCAATCGAAGAGCCAGATCAGCGTACTCTCCGGGCAGTAACCCGAGCCCCTCTCCCCGTTAAATCCATAATAATAAATTGCAATAGTCCCAGGCGTTCATCGTCACGTAAGCTACGACGACTGCATGCACTTTCACCAATGTTGCAGTCAACTAGAATTCGTACTTAACTTTTTACCAACAATGACCTTGAACGAATATTAAATTATGCAAAATTTGAACTCACATTAAATTTCTTACTGAATTTATGATAAGAAAATTTGATGTAAATTGGATCAGCAGTATAGACATTAGATCAACAGTTTAGACCCGATTAAAGATTTTCCGTTGCCTCTAGTACATAAGTCCTCTGGCATATTCATTAAAAACTATCGCTCTTCAGACAACAAACAAGAGGCCTGCCTCACTCCACGTCCCTTTAAAGATTGATGGTATACTGTAAAGACGACGGACAGTTTAAAATGAACAAAGATCAATGGCAGATTTGGAGTGAAAGAAACGGGAAAAAATGTGTGAATCAGCCGGCAAAAAGTGTGCAAATTGCCCGACAGTATCAGGGAAGCAGCATGCAGCGCGCGAATTCCACACCTGTCTCTTGTGTGCTATATAACAAACGACACGGTATCATTGGAGAACCAACTCCTCCAACATGCTTCTTCGATACGAGGACGCCGAATCGATGGGCGTCTTTCAATAAAATTCTACTAGTTTTCCGATTGCCACATAAACAAGAGGAATAAGATTGGAAAAGTGAATAGCAAGACAATCCAACGAACGATTTCTCTGTTGGAATTAATAAAGAATTATTATTAA
>JABSMT010005756.1:0-20095 GCA_018902335.1 Eumacrocentrus americanus | reverse complement strand
TTAATATACATGCATATGTCTCTATGAAATTATATTGTTTTGATTTGTTGATGTAGATCAAAGAAGCGCAAGCACAAAAAGCAAGGGAAAAATGAACGCGACTCCGAAGTGAAAGATGAGGATTTAGCACAACATGGTAAATTTTGTGCTTTAAATTATATACTAATTCAATATAACTTGTAGAAATTATCGATATAACCTAAAAAAAAAAAAAAAAATCGTTTTATTAATTCAGTAGGGAAGTAAAGCGGCAAAAGATGATAAGTCGAAAGTTCATCGAAAATTTGATAAATTCTATTTTTTGAATTATCTCAAGAACAACGAACGATACAATAAAATCTCATTGAACCTTTTTTGTGGGAAATTGAATTCTCTACAAAAAAGGTCTCATGCATTTTTGTCGTATCTTGCATAGTTCTTGAGCTATAGTCAATTTTGTTTTTGACAAATTGTTTTTCGTCAACAAAATTGTTTATCCAGATTTTTCGAAATATCTCAAAAACTACAGGAGATATGATAAAAGTGCAAGGGACCATTTTTTTAGAGAATTAAATTTTCTACAAAAAAGGTTCTTTGCATTTTTCTCGTATCTCCCATAGTTTTCTATATATTATCAATTTTGAATTACTTTTTTTCTGTGCCAGGTGGATGGTGGAAAGTTAAAGGCTTTGCTGACATAACAGGCACTGTGGCTATAGAATTTGGTAAACAAACTTATGTAAAAGCCCTTGACAATGGTTTGTTTACACTTGGTGCACCTCACGATGAGGGTGAAGGTCCATCACCAGAGGAAATCCTCACCGCATTTCCCGTTAATGATATAAAAATAGCCCTGAAATCCGGATATGGTAAATACATAGGAGTTGATAAGAGAGGAGTTGTTATTGGAAGGAACGATGCAGTAGGTGCTATGGAGCAATGGGAACCAGTTTTTCAAGTATGTTAACAAATTTTTTAAACCATGCTGAAAGAGTCGCCATGTACATATTATAGACGTAACTTTACAAATAAAACAATTTTTAGGATGGAAAACTTGCAATCCTGGGCAATAATAACTGCTTTATATCGATAACTGAAGACGATGATATCGTATGTACAAGTAAAACAGCTGGACAATCGGAGTATCTTTGCTTGAGAAGCATGGTCCAACGAGTAGATGATCCAAACAAAGATGTGCCTGCGGAGGAGCAAGGATCTCTCACTGAAGTTGAAGTCAACTACGTGTAAGTATTGCTTCAGCGAAATAATTTAAAAACTATTGCTGCACATAAACATAACTAAACTGTATTTGATATTGTATTTTACAGGCGAAAATTCCAAAAATTCCAAGATAAAAAATTACGAATAAATAAAGACGATCAAAGTCACTTATCGAAAGCAAAAGTTGAGGGAAATCTTCACGAAACTCTACTTGATCGTAGAAGTAAAATGAAAGCTGATCGTTATTGCAAATAAATTGACCATAAATCGAATTTTGTTCATTCATTATCTAAGATTGTATAATTTACAGCTGAAAATGGCACTTAACATAGATAGTACTAAGAAAAAAATTGTTTCCTATCATCTGAATACAATTATTGTATGTATATGACAAAAAAAAATTAATTTTTATCACAAATGGAATTCTAAACACCGTAAAATTAATTGAGCAACTTCGTATTTCAGATTTGTTGTATGATTGAGATTCCTTTTTTACAATTCATATATACGTGAATTATAACGGGATACTTATAGAACTAAACAATAAAAAAATATTTGAACAATTAAATTGAATGAAGGTAGATTAATTTATTTAACTATTTAGAATTAGAAAATTGACTACAACTAATCATAATTATTGTGAGCGAGTAGATGATTCAGAAAGAATTTAATTTTTAAGAAATTATTGATTAGGAGAGAGAAATTGTCGAGTTAGGCGGGTATTTTCATAAAATATAATTAGTTTTGATGTGATATATTTCAGCTGCCTCGAACGTCTGTTGATGATGTCCCTTCGCCTCGTTGAACTTTCAACCACTCGACAAATTCATCGAGCATTACTGGCCCTACAAAACAATTCATCAATTATTATTTGATCTGAAATACTGATGATATGGTGAACTGAAAAACTCTTGTAACTACTTACATGCTCCATCCAAATCGTAGTTTGTTAAATCGTGATTAATCGTTCGTGAAAACTCCAGGATGTTGCACCACTGGTCTTTATTGATAACTTTATACTTGGACTGGTCTAAAAATTGTGCAAATTGCGAAAATAAAGGCCAATGCTTTCCCAATAATAACTGCAACATCACTCGAGCTGTTTCCATGTCCATACTACGTTGATCTTTGTCCTGAACAAACCAAAAGCCATTTAGGGCATCATTTGATTGATACGATTTTTTGTCTGTCATTATTCGATAGACGTGGTGAATGATATTACTGAGAAATTATTTTCACCAAATTTTTATACAGAATATGTGAAAATCTATTTATCCTTATCCAGTAATCATATGCAATTTAATCCTGGTTTCAACTATTGTAAACTAAATATGTTTTTGGGCGGTCAATTGCGAAAATCTTCCCTAAATTAAATAAAAATTTTGCCTACTTATTCATAATTTTTGTATGTGACATTGATGATGTCTCACTTATTTGATCAATCTCGGATGGAATAGTTGGATTTATTGTATTAAACTTGGCGACAAATATTTCTCTAAAATATCTACTCACTATGTTCTTTTAAGTACATATAGACAAGACTTACCCTCGCGAAATCGTACGCATATCTGTAGATTCCCTTGAATGTATGGGACTCATTGAGTAAATTCCTTAGATATTCAAGCTTTTGTTGTACTTTATTTATGGTGTCGCACTGAAGTTCCGAGAGGCCCTTCAACCACTCGCTAAGTGTAAAAAAACCCATTTGACGAGCGTTCATTTTATACGCGAGCACGAGCATCACAACATTTTCTGGTTCAACACCAATATCCTCGCAGAATTTTTCCATTCCCTCTGGACCAAGTGTGTCAGGATCATCCGGGACTGTGTATTCTCTGAACCACGTAATACATCGTTTTTGCGAAAACGACGATGCACTTGGAACATCTTCGTTTTTCGTATACCGTCTCGCACTGCAATCAAATACAAAAGAAAAATAAAATTGATGCCATTCCTTTTACCCAGACTTTAATTTCTGCCTATATTCATAATTATATCTAAACAAATATTCATTACACATATACTCATAATAATTTACGAACCCGTCGTCTTCCATCCACTGTCAAACACAATATAAAATGTAAATAATTGCAAAACACTTCGGCTCAAAGACAAACTAGTGATTCACAATAAAAGGTATAAAGAATTTGTGCTGAAGATGACTTTTTTTTGATAGTAATTTAATGTCAAGTGAAACACACATGCAAAAAATTAAAGCAAATGCTGAAAGCCTGACACAAAAGTGGACCAACTGAAGTGGCAAGGAAGGGCAGACTAAAATTGTGGACAGTCTATTTTAAACTGACGACTATATCTACTCAGAATCAGTGGGTGCATCCAAAGAATAACTAACGAAAGATGTCTACCAACATCTCATTAACGTTGCTAACTGTGTAAGCGTTCATTTGAACCAAGCAACAAGACACAAATATTAAATTTATTATTATTCTGTTTGTTTTCTTTTTTTTTTCTCTCTGTTTTGGTCACAACAGCCATCAAACTACTTAAACTAATTACCATAATCTAATCTAAAGTATCTATTCCAACGAATCAACGGACTAATCTTTGATTTATCCATTATCAGTGTTGAAAGCATTCTCAATGATCAATATGAAAGTCAATTCACCTAGATGTGTGTCGAAGCCTCTTGGAAGGATGCCTAGGCATGCCATCCTCGTGGGCACTTGGTGACATATCTGTGGCGGCGTGATGATGATGATAGTTTGTACTGGAGGGCGCTCGACGCTTGCTGCGAGGCATCCCTCCTCCACCCAAAACCAGCCTCCTGTCTCTGTCAGAACCTTCAGCAAGTCCCGGTTCCTCTCGACCTTGATGTACCTCGGCCAATCTATCCTGGCCTTGAGTTGATTGCAATAATCTTCTCTCTTCCCACGGCGACGACTTGATGTGTGTTTGATAGAAATGAAAAACGAAAGAAAAAAACAACTATGATGTAGCAATTTTTCGATGAAATAAATCTTTGTTGATTGAATTCTGTCGTTAAACGGTAAAAGTTTTATTGAAATCTCTCACAAAATTAATTATAGCTCGAGAATTATGCAAGATACGACAAAAATGCATCATACCTTTTTTGTAGAGAATTTAATTCCCTACAAGAAACGTCTCATGAGATTTTATTGTATCTTCTATAGTTTCCGAGATATTTTGAAAAATGAAAATGTCTAAAATTTCTGGTAATTTCGTATTCATCTAATTTTACCGCTTAACACCAGAATTAATAAACTTACCCTGTTGTACTCTTGTTGTCCACTACTTGACAAATTAAATGAACTGAGCTGATCAGTGATATATTGAGTCTCGTAACGAGTTGCCTGGTCCTTCTCAGTCGTTTCGACGTTGGACAAAATCGAGGTTAGGTTCATCAATACATGGCAATCCGAAAATTTCCTGTCGGCTCTTTGATGAATCCGTGCATATGATGATGATTCCACAATTGAAGCTGCGACAAAAATCGCGAATATTAATTTATGTAAAACAGATGGCCAAAGGATTATATCGTTGGCGATGCCCAATTGCGGTCGGTTTGCGACGGAGTCTAGCGGGGATTGGCAGAGTCAGGGGGAGGCCTAAACAGTAAGGCTGAATAATATCTTATTTGAACACAAGGAATTGTGATGATAAAAAAAGGAAAATAGTATGAGATTAGCAGCAAGGCAGACGGGGAATTTATTAGTCCCCCCCTTGGACAAATGGAAAAAGAGAAAAAGAGAACACGATCTTTGCCAACGAATAAGAAGATTAAATATGTACAAACAAATGCTTTATGAACAGAGCACACCGAAATTGTACACCAACCTTTCGTGAGTTTTCTCTCATAAGATTTATTAACAACCGTTGCTTTGGAACGATATCAGAGGAAATCAGGTGTAATTTTAATTTGAAAATCAGTCTACAAAATATCACTACAATTATCTAATTCTATGTACAATTATTACTATACACAAAAAACAATGTAAATTTAGTTGATAAAAGTTTACCCTAAAAACAGAGAGAAGAAGACTACTGCTAGCAACTGCAAGAGTGTGTGTGTGTGTTGAGATTATATTATGTACGTGTATATGTCCAAAGATTGAGGCTTGAACGTTTTAGGTTTGATTGCGCCATCTGTTCAAATTCCCAACGGCTGTTTTCTTCTCTGTTGGTAAAATAGAAAATTACGCGCGTTTTATATGTTATGTTTCTTATTCAAAGCTTCAAAGCGAGAAAATTCAAATTTAACCGCGCGGTCACGTGATAAGCACTGACCAATAAGGTTAGATGGCCACGATATATTTCGAGATATTGCGAGTTTTCGAGATAGATTTCGATGTATTTTCGAGTTGGATTAGATTGGACCGTTCATGGATTTTGTTAAGAAGAGATATTAAAAGAATTTGTTAATAATAATTAGTTGGATTGTAATAGAAGCTCTTACAATTATGACACTGTTTAAATTGAGTTCATTAGCAACACGTCTATCAAGTAGACAACTGTTATTACAACGGTACCAACGATTTTTGTTAATTAATACTAACCAAAAAAAAAACAAACTAATGTTTTTATTTACAAATTAATCTTGTAAGCATTTTTTTTATGTAGATTCCCATTTGTGGCAATTAAAAATCTATCGTTAAGCGGTAAATGGAGATAAGTAAGAAATTATCAGAAATGTTAGACATTTTCATTTTTACAAATATCTTGAAAACCTTGAGGGATACGATAAAATCTTATTAAAGCTTTTTTGTAGGAAATTGAATTCTCTACAAAAAAGGTCCCTTGCGTTTTTGCCGTATCTCCGATAGTTATCGAGATATGACCAATTTTGTGAAAGATTTTAATGAAATTGATCGACTTATCTCCCTTTACCGCTTAACGACAGAAAGAACATTTTAATTGATTAAGGTGACCAAGACGTAATGTAACTATTGAAGATAAACTTTTGTTTTTCTGTATTTATCACAGGTTCAATCTAAAGCAGCCCAAATGCACCCTCAAAACGAAGGGTAGCACACATGACGAGGATGCCGATGATGTTGATGATAAACCAATCCAGTACTCAACATCTCCTGCTGCTGAATGGGCAGTTAAATACAGTCAAGTTGGCGGCAAAAATGAAATGCCCTGGTTTCAACCTTACAGTGTCGCCCTTAGTACGGGAATATTTTTAATATACTTCCTTTATCTAAGAGAACCTAATGATATAGATGAAATATTTGAAATGGAATTAGGCGATCATTTTCCCAATGCAGACATAAACGCCTTGTCAAAAACCCTTGATGGAAATGTTGACATTGGTAAACAAATTAAGTAGAGTTATTTGTTAAAAAACTTTTATGTACCTAGAATAAAATTGAAAACATAAAAAATCCCTTTTTTTTTATGTTTACAACATTTTCATTTGGAGAACGAAATATCTTTATAGGGGATATAACAATTGGCCCCAAAAAATATTTTTTACGATCATTGTCCACTCAATCGGAGGATGATAACTTATTGTATCTGGAATGCAATGAATCCAAGTATCTCCCCAGGGCGATACGACAGTTTTCATCATTAATATTATGGATCCATCATTGTGCTTGGACTTCATTACTAATTTTGCAGAACCTAGTCGTAAATAAAGTTTTAAATTGTTTTTGAATAGTAATTAAGAACGAAAAATATCTCAAAACAGTGAGATCCTTTAGTACTCACTATAGATGCTTCTAGATCTAAATAACCAGCAGAAGAACGTGTAGACTGGAATCACTTGGAAGTAGAATCTGAGCCTCGTTAAAAATCCACCGAATGCAATGAGAATCAAACGAAGCTGTCGATAACAAAAAAAGAAAAGATATTACAAAGATAACATTGAAACATACATGAGTAAAATTAAATTTGTAAATTGGAAGATAATTTACCGAAGTAAAGACTGTATAATACACCCATGTTGTTGGCATGAGAAATAGAAGAATTGTAAATAGAAGAGTTCCAACAAATAATTGGTCAGCTTGATAATGACAAGAATCAACTCTTTCTCTGAGAGGATTTTTTTTCTTTCCAAGGAACAATCGAAACAACGCTGTCAAGCCTCTAATTTGAATATTAAAAAGTCTGAAAGTAATTTAAAATAAATTAGTATAAAAAGTCTTCACGATAATATTATTCTATTTACCTGGCAGCATAAACGTAGATGCAATACGTATGAAAGCTGACAAGAGCAAGAATGTCAGCTGCTATAGCTATTTGAAAAGTAATGCCCAGTCTTCCAAATAACAAGAGTACTTGAAAGAAAAAATCCATCACCGGTTTGATGAGCACCAAAAATGTCCACCAGAGATGTATGTGATAGAGGAAAAATTTTCCCAACATCGTATTAAATGAATGATTGAGCTTGAGACCAGCAGGCGATCCCATTAACCAATCGACCAGACTCTTCAGGGAATCCACGACTTTCTGTTGAAAAAAAAAACATGAATCTATTAACAATTGTAAAGTCTTCTTTACACAATAATTAAAACAAAAACTGTTTTACTTGCCTCTGCATTATCAAGTAAAATCTGCGACGGTGGCGTTTCACCAATACCATGCAGAAGCAGTTGAAGAGCTAAAACTCCCAATGAAACGTCCAATATTGTTGCTAATATATGGTTCATTGTTTTCAAAGTGAGCCTTCTGTCTTGGCTTATTGTCAACAACATCCACTTGGCATTATCAAGCCATCCATTGAGATGTAAACCGAGTGTAGAATACTTAAGAATTGGCAGTAACTTATTCGATACTTTGCACAATAACAATATTGGATACATGTACAGCAACACATTGTACATTAACAATGCTTCTTTTAAAATCTCAAAACAATTCTTTTTCTTAACTTTATCCTCAATCATCTTCTTCTCCAAAATATCCTTCAACTCTAAAAAATGATTCCCCGAGACATCCTGATTTCTAAATAATTCAGCCTTAACTAAAGCTAACTCATCATAAATTATAATCACAGTGTGCTCAGCACAACTATCAAATCTTTTACTATCCAGAACAACATCTTTCAAATAGTATTCTTTAGTTATTGCTGCTCCAGGACAATCCAGAGTTTTCAAAGCCACGTGTATCCAATCACACATCTTTCTCTCATGTCCCATAACATCCTGAGATCCAGAATAATAACCAATTACATCAATACTCGACTTGAACAGCCCAGAAGTCTTTGTCTCCTCCTGAATACTCATAACATAGAATTTTTTACTGTCGCTCTCATGATCATACAATACTTTTCCATAAATATAACCAGTTTTCTCGTGAGACAAATTATTCGGTATAAAGACTAACAGTGACTTCATATTGAAGGTTTACTAGCTAACTACAGCAAATCATTCGTTTAATACTCATCCCAAATCCTTTATCAGTTTATTATTGTATGAAAGATGTAGAATACGGTCTCCAAGGTAACTGTTTACAGTCGATCAGCTGTTTGGGCGTTTAACTGGAATGTTGGAAGCATTCGTGCGAAGTGACACGTAATACATACAGACTATCCCCGGTATGTTGCTCTATAATCGAGTTAAACTTGGAGTCGAATATAATTATTGCATTTTTTCATTAATGTGCTGCACACATTGAAGACAGATTAGAGTGCGATGAATATGTAAGAGGCGAGAGCATTCGACCTTTTAACTTTTTCATTGTTAGCGGATAATGTTCACTGAGACGGAAGATACCGAGTCGACGAGAAATGTTGATAATACGAGCCCGGTTACGACAAGCTCAGAAAGCAGCGACGTGGCGAATGAATCGACACGAATGCTATCGATAGAAGAAAGACTCGTCAGTAAGATGTGCTCCTGTTCACGCGAGACAATATGCCTCTTTTTGGCGATTACCTTCAGCCTCGCATATGCAGCTCTTCACAGCGCGTAAGTTTTTGAGGTTATGTTTTGTCGTGATTTGCTAATCTGATTTTTTTGCGCAATTTTTGTCTATAAGCATTTGAGTTGGATATCATTAGCATAGAAATTGTATTTAAAATATTAATTGAAATTAGTATTTTGAATGACTAACATATATTTGGAATATTATAATCTGTAGTGAGACGGTTGAAAGAAGATAACCTCAAAATTATGGAAATTTTAGATACTTTCATTTTTTATGAATATCTCGAAAACTTTGAGAGATATGGGAAAATGTTATTAAAGCTTTTTTGTAGGAAATTGAATTCTCTACAAAAAAGGTCCCTTGCATTTTTGTCGTATCTTGCATAGTTTTCGAGATATAATCAATTTTTTGAATGAGTTTAATGAACGTGTTATCTCAACTTATTTTCTTTTTACCGCTTCGCGACAGAAATAAAATTTTTATTATTATTTTATTATGTTCTTCTGATATTTAAAGCATTTTCATTTTACATTGGATCTAGAAAATTATTAAATTTAATCCGCATTTGCTAAGAAGAATTTATATTGTCAGTAGCATAATGTAACTCTTTTGCTCTTCTGTTCTTTTTTATTAACGGTACATATGTACGCATACTATTGTACTTGATTTCAAATACAGTATAGAATTTTGAAGAGAATAAAATGTTTTTGAAAGAATAAAAAATTAGATTTTTTATTTCTTCGTATGTAACGCAAAATTTTTGTTGTAAATAATATAGTAAAATAAAAATTAAATATATATTTGTCCATGTTGATAAGAAGAAGAAAAAGCACAATTTTTCCTAACGAGATCATAAATTTTTTTCAGACCTCCAAGAATATCAAAGCCTCCACCTGCTCGACCATTTTTCAATGAAAATTCAGTGATAATTGATTTTTATAAAGGGCAACTGGGCGCAATGATTGAGAGAGCGTCAAATGCTGATGTTAGTTTCGTGATGTATTATGCTCCTTGGGATGCTGAGTCCCAAGCTTTGCGACATGAGTTTGAAAGTGTTGCTCATCATTATCATTCACAGGTATTTATGAAAATTAATTTATTGAAATTTCATCGCTTCATGTTCGTATTTTTGTTCGTTAGGTATTTTTTGCAGCCATTAACTGCTGGCATCCTGGCTCCGAGTGCAGAAATCAGTACGGCAAAATTCAAAGTTATCCTGTATTCGTTCTCTATCCATTACGTGGCCCGGGAATTCAATATAAAGGGATCAAAACAAGTCCATATATGATGCGATTTCTCAATGCATTTTTGAAGCCCGTTCACAGAATATCCAGCAGAGAAGAGCTTAAAGCTCTTTTGATTGAAAAAGATGTGAGTATTCATAGTTTACATAATCAATTTCACGTGATTATATACAGTACTAAATACTTTTTTGCATTTATTTCACAGTCGGTTATAATGGGATTTTTTGATTTTCATGGGCTCGCAGTGAGTCCAGGATATAAGGAATTTTACAAAGCAGCTATTCGAGCATTAGAGAAGGATCCAAACCAAGACGTGATTTTCGCAGCTGTTACAGACGTCCACAAAGCATCCTCTGAATTTGGCATTGAGCATACGCCCTCGGCAAGTCTGTATCTGTGGAATGAATCTCTAGTATGTATGATGTTATTCGTATTAAAAACATTATTTTAACTCGATCTTATACTAGAATTATTAATATCTTTTGCAGATTTATCCTCATGATAAGCTGTGGACGGCGGAAAATATTCTCCATTGGGCAGATCACTCTATCCACAAAGTTGCCCTCTGGCTACAACCACCTGGTGTGAAATCGTCAACATTAGGACCTTATTTACGCGATGGACCAGTCTTACTGCTTTTTACTCCACGAAATCCATTTCATCTCTCGAATTACAATTATGACTTGGTAAATTAATCAATTAATAATTTTGAAAAACATCCTTTGGGAGCTTTTAATGGTAAAATTACTTTCCAACCTTGTCTTACAGCTGAGAGAAATAGCTCTACAATATTACAATTGTAGAGATATTTTGACAATAGATCGATTGGTAGAACAATTGCGAATAAAGCGTCAAAATGCTGCGGAGAGACATTATCAGAAACGTAAGCAATGCTCAAAACTATTGGTTGATTCAAGAATTCAGCCAACACCATTGCACATCAGCATTTCCATCCAGCAGTGGATTAATGAAAGTTGTTGCGCCAAGGTCTTCATGAATAAGTGTTTGCTTTGTGATCGTCAAGATGCATCAGAGAATGCAGTTTGTAATGTTTCTCCACGTCAATTACACGAAATTTGTAGGAGTAAAGATGTGTTTAAGGTGCAAAATAGCAAAAGTAACACAGAGGAGGAGAATTTTTGTTGTGGAAATTATCTTCATGCAACTGAATCTCCTGAAGCACCACCAAGTAGTCCAATGTAAGTTTATCGATGGTTATCAAAAATATTTAATTATATTTTCTACATTTTTTTTGATTGTGCATTCTTACAGGAAAAAATATATCACGTCAATGATCACACCACAAAATGATTCGCGCTCTTCAATTGCAGTACGAATGCATTTAATCAATGAGGACTGTTTAAACTTCTTGGCTGGTGACAAATATTATGATCCAATTTTTGTGGAACAATCCAGTGAAAATTCTAATGTCGAACTGAGTGCATCAGCATGTAATATGAATAGGTCATTAGCATTTGTAGCTATTGATAGTCTTCAGTATTTGCATTTTGCCGAGGGACTTGGTATAAATGTTTTAAAAATGAGAGACAAGACTGCCGTGATGATCTTAGATTCTTTGGTAAAGTATGCAAATTTATACTTGATGATTAAAACATTAAATTCCAATCAACTGATAATTAATAATATTTATTCCAGAAAGAAAGTCAGTATCTGATGCATGAAAATCTAAATCCAAATACCTTGGTGCAATTTTTGAACAACTACGCTAACGGATCAGTGCAGCGTACTCTACGATCAGACAGTTCAAAACGACATGCCCTCGGCACTCGCACAAGCTCTTTGTGCAGTGATAAAGACCCATCATCAATCTGCATTCCAGAATTGAATACAAAAACATTTTTGAACACCATCCTAGATCCAATCAAGGACGTGGTTGTGATGTATCATTCGCCTTACTGTGCATTTTGCAGTGCGATTTCCTACGTTTTTTTGACAGTAGCTCGTTTGCTCTCGAAAGTTAATCATGTATCATTCGTTCGTATTGACGGTGATAATAACGATCTGCCCTGGGAATACAGCATGAATCGATACCCATCAATTCTATTTTTCCCAGCTAAAAGGTAAGCTAAAAAATTATTTTACATCTTTTCGTCTTCTCGATGAATTTAGCGCACATTTTAACGTATATATTTCATTATTATTTTTTTTAGGAAAGAAGACAGTACAATTTTTCCATCTTCACTACCAATTACCATCCCAAACCTCCTGAATTTCGTTCTGGCAAACTTGGAAGGCGATACACACGTCGAGGCACTTATTAATATTTGTCACACCGGCTCGGGTGAATCGCCGAATGATTGTGTGGCGAGGATTCGTCGCCTTTGCCTGGACATTATCCAAAATTATCTACGAAACTATCGAAAGCTCAGACGACACAAAAGTCTGCTATCAAAGTCAATAATAGCAAAGAGACAACGTGAAATTCTTTTTAAACTTGAATATATAAGGGACATTCATTTGATTCTGAGTTCGGTGGAAGATTTAAGTAGAAATGAAAACAAGTATCAACAGATAATTGAAAAATCGAATACTTATCACAAAAATCGTGGGATAATTGAAGACAATATTCTTAAACGTAAAATCAATACAAATAATGATAAACTCATAAAGGACGAATTGTGATATCATTATGATAATGATCATCCGCCTAGAACTGTCTCGCGAAGACGTATTCAATGTACACATTGTACAGTTCTTAATCATCAGAGATTATTTAAGTCATGCTCATGACCGTGACGTTTCTCAGTATCAAAAGCTATTAAAGAGATCTTCATCTCATTGAAAATGTGTGTCATCCCCCCTGTATATGTCTGTAAATATTGTTGAAGAGAGCACCCATATATGTAAATAAATCATACAATATTTTATCAAAACAAAATAAAAATAGTCTATTTTTATTTTAAATATCCAAAATACATATATACATCATCGAGTCTAGGAGATCCCGTACAATAATGATAAAATAACGTGTGGGCCGAGCAGTTCGATGGGTGTCGCGTAATCGTGCATTAGTCATTTCCCCCCCTCCACCCCATTCGCCCCGATTTATTTATGGGCTGGACGATTACTTGACGTAATCAAATTCTCGGAAACATTGATGCGTGATAAGAAAGTTTCTCCCGACTTCCGCCATTTGAAAAGCGCGCGCTTTCGTTATTCAAATATCTCCCCCCGTCGTCGACCTAAATTTGAAATTTCAAATAAAACCTAACCCCAAAACAAACAAACAAACAATGACAATAAAACAAACAATAAGACAAGAAAGAAAAATCCAGGTAAAATTAATTGAAAAAACAAAGAAAAAGGACATTGGTAGCATTGGATTTGAAGAATGATGGCAAGCCTGCAGCGACTGCAGCGCCATCCTTTCGCCGCGACGGGACGCAACGGGCCAAAAGACTCGTGGGTCCTCTATACTCGCGTATATTGTGCCTGTGTATGAGTGGCTCCTGAGTTCTGACAATGAGCCGCCACGGTGACTGTGATAAGTGAACCTCTCTGTGTAACTCTCGTCCCGTGTCTGGTTAAATAAACGCGCGGTGGCAGTGGAGAAAGATATCTCGACAAGGACGGTCCGAGTTGCAATTAAATGACTCGCGTTTAACACAGGGTGGACCGCAAAGGCAAGACGGATTTTATACAATTATGTTCGATGTACCGCCCAAGTTCTACGAGCTGTGTCGCCTTTGTTTATCGTCGGAGGGTGTCAAGTTGCCCATATTCGAGGATGAAGGAGCCCAGCGGAATTTCCCCGACAAAATACTGACGTGCCTGTCGATAGCGGTAAGCCTGAACCGGTCGTGTCTCACGGCATTTTATTTATCATCCAGATAAGACAGAGGAGACTCTTCGAAAATAGACGCAACATCTGGGCCCCCGCGGGTCTCTTACAGAGACATCGTAGCGCCGCGTGTTGCGTTGTGTGCGTGCGCGCCGTGCCACACGGGGAGAAAGTTTGGCAAGAGATGTGCCCGCGCGATAAGACGCGCACGGCGATTTAAAATGGCAGTGATAAGCTAGCTGTGCCCCGCTGCCTCGCTCTTCACGACGACAACGAATAGCTGCTGGAGCGTAATCCCCCCTCTGTCCTCTTTCTTTTCACGGCTCCCGCAACGGCACACGCGTTCGAGGGATCGAGCTCCTTATTTGGACCGCCCTCTTATCAGGTTTCACACGCGGACACTGAGAACAGACTCTTGTCAGGCACTGGGCGTCGAATTTCCGCTTGTTCTGATCATCATTCCCAATTTGTTGCTCTTTTTTTTATGCAAGCTGCTGTTGCTTCGCGCCGGGACTCTTAGTCTGTTCTTGATGATCAATCTTGATATTAATTGTGTATGACAATATTCAACGCTCGATAATGGCACTCTTCCTGCATGTTTCTTTGTTCACTAGAGCTGGGGGATAAAGGATTTATAGGTGCGAACGATAAGGGGGTATCTGATGAAAAATGAGGACAGAGAAGACGTGGATGAATGCTCATTGATTTGATTTTTTGTTTTGGCCTTTTTCAGGTGAATGATGGAGACTCATTGCCCCCAATCATCTGTCATCGGTGTGTATACAAATTGGATGTACTACACAACTTTCGCGAGGTGTCGCGGAAATCTGATGTTATACTCAAACAGTACCTGGATTATGCCAAGCAGTTGTCATCCCCTGACAACCAGGTATCAGTTCACCTCGTATTCATATTTAGTAGTGTGATTGCAATCGTTTCCATTGATACGATAAGTTTATTGCATCAGAAGACACAGCCTAATGTGCTGACATTGATAAACATTCTCACTGTTCAATGTATGTTGAAACGGAGAATGTGCAACATATGCAATCTGATTATAGATAAGAGATCATGTGCACTGCCTTCTATTTCTTCTGTATATTTTCTTGAATAGTGCAGTAGCATTTATATAAAACTCAATGTCAGTGTCTACATTTGAAATTGCTCGTTTATTCGTTGTATTCTTAGTGTCTTTCTTTTTTCTAATATTGTTTATTTGTTATCTTTCAGGAAAAATCTTTCTCCACTGCCAAAATAGCTGACTTGAGTCCTCTACAATCGTTTTTACAATTGAATAAAACACTCTTCAATGAAGAGCCCAACTCGCCCGCCAGCATTAATCAAAATGTATTACCTCAAACGCAAACGCATCATCTTGAGTTGGGGCCTAATGAGCTGCCAGACCAGGAGAATATAAAGTGTGAACCTGAAGACGACACGTACTCCAACAGCTCTGATCCAGACAGATTGGAGATAGAGGATCGCGAGGAGCACGAAACGGACGCTGATGAAAATGGCTCTGATATGACAGTAACCAAGCGTTTAAAAATGGAAGAAGTTAATCATGACAGTTCCAAACGAAGCTCGCCCAATCAAAGTCCAGTTAATAGAATGGACACACCTGAGAGTAATTGTTCGGATACGCACATCGACCAGGAGACAACAAAACTCTGGCAAGCATTGGCAAAGTAAGGACCCGCATTTCCTTTGAATAACAAAAATGCATGATAAAGATTGAGATGTTGATGTGTCATTATCATGCCTCACTCTCTAACACGAGAGATCATTTGGTGGAGCTATAAATAGGCATGAACGTAAATCAAGATTGAATAATAATGAACATTGCAAAAAGTGATATCACTCGCATCATTGTAAAGTTATCTCCGACGGCATACAACTTTACGGCTCCTGTAATATTAAAGACAAATTTCTTTTTTACAGCAATCGAAGCTTAGAAATTACCCGGACCAATGGTGAAAAAGTTAACAATGGCTTCACTGGTGAAGCTACAAATTTGCTGCGCTCCCTCATCAACAATCGACAGATTGGTATCACTGCTGTGGATAGTGGCAGGATATCACCTCAAGTTAGGTTCTACCGTGACACCCAAGGGACCACAATTGAACGAACCGTTTCTGATTGTTCGATACGTGGAAGTCGCCCTAATATGCACTCCTTAGAGAACAAGGTAAGTGTTTCTCTCCCTCAAATATTTCATTTTTGTTTGATGTTGCTGTTGAAAAAAAGGGCAAGGCTTCAAAGTCTCTCTCGTTAGTAGGATCAAAAGCCTTGGCTTCTTAATTTTTCTACTCCAAACTGCAAAGCTTGTAGGCTCAACAAACTGAATGTTCATATATAAAATAGGAAGAGAGGCTGTGCAGTTTGCTTGATGCAAATACCAAGTATCCCAGGTATACAGTGAGCAGGGCAGGTCAGGTGACCCTCGGGTGTCGAAGAATCCCTTTGGGTTATGCTATTCAAGTCCCACCTGCCCCTTCAGGTAAGGGGAGGCCTGCTAGTCGGCCTCGCCAGATAATAGATAACTAGAAAGGCGCTTTATGATAGGCAGTTTGAGGCTCAGTACCTACCGGACCTGGCGTGTCAACCCACTGTTAACAGATGTTCAGATAAGCCTAGGCCTCAATAGATTTTGGACCGTCTTTGTTAGTTGCGCTCAACGTGGATTTCTCCCTTGTTAAATGAAGGTCTCGTGAAGACGGATAGAAGTGCAGAGAGCTAGAGCAGCCTCTTTGTTCGATTTTCCATTACAGTGGATCTTTTTCCGATAATAGGCATGCCGAGTAAGCTTTCGTCGGCATCTAAGAGATTTTTCCAACATACCTGGCCTGGTACCTGTGTAAACTATTACCTCTCCTTGAAAAAATCACAGCTCGTTTATGGTCTAAGAAACTAATGATATATGAACTGTAATTACTTTCTCTAGATATTTATCTATTTTATTTTTCTATGTACACCTAGAGCGCATCTATGGATAGCAATCCGTCCAGTCCAGCGAGTATCGGCCGTAAAGAGACAAAGGGCCGACGAAAGCAGAGTTACCCCAGCAAAGCACCAACCAGTCCTGATGTTATGAATTACCAACATGAGTCAAGTGAGGAACAGGCGCAGGATTTTACGTCCTGGTCGAGTAAGATAAAGGGCAAGGTAATACATAATTATCATTATTTGTCTTTTTTTTTTCTTCTTTTTTTCGTTTATAGAAAGAAAAAAAAATAGCTTCACACCTGTGGTTAGATTTTTACTATACCCCACTGTATTGCAGATGGATGAGCAGCGGCAACAATTTGATCAGCAGGCCAGTAATTTAACAAAGAAAGTTGACATGTCTTGTACAAATTGTGGCACCATGACGACGACTATTTGGCGGCGTAATATGAAGGGCGAGATGGTTTGCAATGCTTGCGGCCTCTACTACAAACTACACGGTATAAACAGACCTGTAACCATGAGGAGGGACACCATACACACTCGTAGACGCAGACCGAAGGGCGAAAAGCCAACTAGGCATCGAAGTAAGCTAATATTAACTTTACTTTTGCTATAGTAATTAAAGGAAATTTAACAGCACACCATAGAACATATTATTTATAACCATTCATAAATGGTTTAAACTGAGAAAGTTAATGAACTTTCAACAATTTTCCAGAAAAAGAAGCAGTTTTACCTACTGTACAACCAGAACAAATGGATGCCGAGAGTGCTGATATGCTCGCTGCTCTACGTCGACAAATTCAACCACACTTGATGATGGCTGCATTGACACCGGCCAATCTTTCAGGCACACATCCTCCTTCCTCAGCAGCTCAACTTAATTATCCTCTTCCTCTCTCGACATACATGATGCACGTGAGTACGCCGCACATGTATTCGGTAGATTTAGTTAGTCGTGTGACTCGTGATGGAACATCAGCCGGCGTTGTCAAAACAAGTGACATCGTAAACTTTGCGCAGCACATGAAAACCGAAGCGATGGAACGTAGCACGTCTGAGGACGATGGTGACGAGGAAAATGTCTCTGATGTACCATTGAATCTCGTTGCAACTTCACTGTCAGAAGAGGCACACTGAAACACGATCAATCTTGTAAGGAAGAAAAGAATGGTCGTCAAGATGGCAATGTATTGAAGAATCTCTCTGTCCTTTTTGGGATAAATATGACCTGTCCGGTGACACACAGGGTGTAGACGCCGAGTTGATAATTTTTTTCGAGGGAGGGATTAGCCCCTTGGAATGTCTTTAATCAAGTTGCTCTCTATTTCGATATTGCCTTACATATCGTTTTGTTATTTAATTCTTTTTAAATCTCGATGAAAATGCTCTCTCTATGCTGTGTGTTTAATTTTTTTTTTTTTTTTCCTCAAAATTTTATTCAGAAACATTGAGGAAAACTAATTGAGTGACACTTCGTGGTCTCATTCGGCTTGATCATTTTTCATTCAGAGCTTTGTGGCCCGTGGTGCAGAGCGTAAACAATGAATTGATATTAAATTGCAGTATTATACACGTGGTTATTCAAGTCGCGTAAATAATTGTGCGTGTGCGTATATATATTCACACGTAATACGTATATAAATGATATTTTTATAAAAAATTTTCTATATTCGCACTCGCATTGATAAATTATTGTATATATACGCGCAAATTGTTTTTTTTTCTAACCATTCTCTCGTTCAATTGATGTCAATTTGTTATTGTTCTTAGTTACCTCTGGATTAACTTAAAAAAAAGAACTATTTAAGACTTAAATCAAAGTTTTGTTGACACCACGACGTGTAGTTAAAGAGATGTATACGAAATTTTTTAACGTTTTGTTTCACGGGCTGTTCAGCTGACAACAATCATAATACTCTTATTAAACTAATGGCGTAATTCTAAGCCTCGCCGTTAATGACCCAGTGTATGTATAAGACTAGTGATCAAAATTTGTTCGTCCTACAATTTGAAATTACAATACTGACTCATAAGTGTACTTGGACTCGAGATAAAATAGAAGAAAGTACGCACTTCTGTCATGCCAAGTTGAGACTTTTGGAAGTATTCGTTCTTTGTGCTATTCTCATATACTCGAGTTATGTAACACGGAGAATTTACTTACAACACGATGGTATAGATTAATAAGGCATTAAGAAACCGAAAAGAATTTTTATACGTTGAACTCTAAGAGTGTCACGATAACGTAAAATACTCTTGAAAATGATGAAGAGAAATTTTTATTATATGTATCATCCATCATCATCATCACATTATTTTATTTTATCTCATTTACACGACAAATGGCAAAGTTGAACCATTTATTTTTACTGTACTTAAACAATACGTATATGTGCAGCGCTCGTAGCTCGCACGCATCTACAAGCAATAATAATTGTCATGACGCTCGGTCCGACGATAACACACTACAAAGTGTTTAAAAGATACTTACAAAAAGAAATATGGCCAGGAAAAAAATGCAGGAATTATACAGTAACCATAACACTTACTTGCTTTCTACACTGGAAGTTGAAAATAAGAAATTTTATTGCTCTGGACATGTCAATATCGTTCTTTCAGTGGCAAAGATCATTCGGGAACTATCACTATAGCTCTTCGTTTTTTTTTCCAGATTGTACAGATTACAAATGATAATACACCCAGCTATTAAGAATTTTCAGATAGTGCATAAAACTATGGCCAGTGCATTTACACTCATGTATTGTTATACCTAATGTCATATACCTAAATAACTTTGCCAAAAATAGATTTAGTCTTTGTAACATAGATATAGTTAAGGGCATAAACAGAAACAGAAAACAAAAATTCTCAAACCCTTCGTTTCCTTTACAAAGTTTTTATCGTGGACTTTTCATATGGATGATAGTTCATCGACCGAATACAAGATCAGAAAATTGAAAGAACGATTAACCGACGATCCGAGCAACTTAGTAGTAGTCGTTATCCACGGAGCCTTATAAACAAACACGTATATATAAATATGTTT
>JABSMT010005645.1:0-20125 GCA_018902335.1 Eumacrocentrus americanus | reverse complement strand
ATTTTTCAAAATATCTCGGAAACTATAGGAGATACAATAAAATCTCATGAGACCTTTTTTGTAGGAAATTGAATTCTCTACAAAAAAGGTATGATGCATTTTTGTCGTATCTTGTATAGTTCTCGAGCTATATTTAATTTTGTGAGAAAATAATATAAGAAATATTTTTGTCGATAAAATTTCTATTTCTGTACGATTAATTTTGTAAAGTAAGGAGATTGATGATTAGATATGAGAGATACACTTATACACGACTATCGTGAATCGTAATCCAAGATGGGTTCAACTCATCAATATTTCCACGACGCTTTTTAAGAGGGTTCGTGGCAGACAGAGTGAGTTAGAGGGTGTGAGAAAACTTCAATCCCGTATCATCTCCCTCGAGATTCTCGTCGCCAAGAAATATATATATATACCTACGTCTTCATCCAGACTCTCATTGTCAATTGAAAAGTAGTATTGGCCAACGTCTCATGGGAGACTTATTTTTCTCAAATAAGAGATCTACCTTTGGAGCACACAACGATCAGTTTATAACTAAAAAAAAATTTAATTAAACAAAAAACCCCGAATGAAATTATAAATATTGCCGTGAAAACAGAATAAGAATAATTCCAAAGAGTTTGAATGATTCTTTTTCGTTTTGTAGAACACATACTTAAGCTGTACAATCATGTGTATTTGCCGATTGAGAAGGGAAAAATATCATTATTATATGTAGAAAAAGTAATTCATTAAGGTCCTAGAAATTGGCCTCAACTGTTTAATTAATTGTATTAATAACAAAAAAAAAATTTTTTTTTTATTAATGAAAGATGCAATTAAAAAACATTGCCAACATCTGATTAATGTACTTAATTAAACGAACAAGAATGCCTTCTACGGTCCACTTTAAACGATTAAATACATCTAGTTAGTCTCAAGAATAAAAAAAATTGATAGCGATGTGTTAGAGAAACGTTGTCTATAGGAAAAGATTGTAATTGAAGACAAAGTCAAACCTCTTTAATGAGAAAAAAAAATTAACAAATACGTGATAGAAAATTTGTGAGTAATGAAGCGAAAATTACAAAAAAAGATGAATATAAATGGAAAGATAAGAAAAATAAAAAAATGAAACACAGTATTGCCTTCCTGGTTGGGCAATGGACTCGTCCACAAACGTTGCCACCCTCGTGTTTTTCCTTTAATGTTTATAGAGCAATAAATAAATAAATAAATAAATTGTTGGACAATCATCGAAGACCTTTATGGACGAGTTAAGCCTTTAAAGAACAAATAGTTACAAAGATATAAGACAAAACAGATTCGCCAGTTTGTCGGATAACTTATAAAGGCAAATTTATTCTCTCCTCTTTCTGTTTCTTATTAATGAAATTCCGTTCGTCCATTTCTTGATCTCAAAACTTTAATGAATTTCTCTTGAATGACGATTAGGCTGTAAACATACTTTTTTTAGTCTGTAAATGAAAACATTTACAGCGACATTTACAGAGAGAGAGAAATAATATGTAAAGAGAGGTAGAGAAACAGCCATTACACACATAAACACTATGAGATTATTAAGGAATAAAAATTGATTATATGTATATACACATATTATCTACGACTGTTATGAATTTCTTCTTTGTTATTATGTTATTTTTTTCATCAATGCAAAGAAAATGAAAATTCTAGTGTTTATTCGTATCTAATAAGTAATTAGAATTAAATCCTATTCTCAGTGTAAAACTATATATAAAAAAAAAGAAAAAAAAACGGAATCAAGAAAGACAATTTTTTGTGTGTATAAATTTTCTTAAATTTTACCATAAATAAAGTACTTTATGAATCTACCAACGATCTTGAATAATTGTTAAAAAATATGCGAGAAATATACACTATAACTAAGAACGAAGAACCACCTGTTCCTGATCTTGTAGTTTCAACCAAGATCACCTGGCACCATTTCATGTCAGGATTTCAATGAAGACAGTGCATTAAATTATAGCAGAGAAAACTTGTGAATCTATTTTTATTATTAATTAGTTGGGTACCAAACAGTAAGTGTAATCAGTCATCACTGCTCTCCCTCTTACGTATAAAGTCTTCCAAAACATTAATTGTCAACTATTTCATTCACTTTGGGGAGACATAGCAGCTGTGAAATAGTGAAAGAAGATAAGTCGACAATTTATCGGAAATCAGTCACCTGCAGAAATCAATTGCTCATGTTTATGCCTATGGTCAAACTCATATCGGAGTCGTGAATTATATGTTTTTCGACGCTCCTGTAAAATTTAATTTTTGCCAATTGTCTCCTTTTACCACCACTACTGGTATATGTGTTTCGCGTCCTTAATTATTTTTGATATACAAACGTTACATAGCTTTTTTTCAAAGATTATTGTTCATAAAATAATGTTCATTTATGGACCAAAAAATTCTTTTAATTCGAGCCTAGATGAAAGATTACTCCTCTCCTCAACCATTCGTCCCGATTTTCTTTTAAACACCTAACAGGAAGTGCACAAATCAATTGATTCCTCTGCGAATCACTGTAAACTGGAATATCTAATGTTTCATCGTCATTTTCATAGTCTAAATAATTTTTTGTCGTTTCTCCAGGCACAAAAGTGACTTGACAAGGTGGTGCAGCTATCACTGGAGCTGCATTTGCGTCGAGTTCCTGAAGAAAAGCATTTTTAATTTTAGCTCCAGAGATCAAAAGGCCCTCAATGACGACTGAAGTCTGGGATTTTAATTTTTGTGCATCATTTTCCCGATTATTTTCTATCCAATGAGCTCGAAGCTTGAGTCCTTCAAGTGGATAGCTCGATTCACGAGCAGTGTGTTGCTTAAGCGCTGACAAAAACGCTCTGGGTCTTGTCAGCCAGGCGAAATTCACACCCTGAAGAGTCTGATGAAACGTCAATGAGGATAAAGACTGGTTTCTTAATAGGAGGGCCTTGATAAATGGAAGGACTTCTCGGGGTCCTGATGGCCAATTTTCCAACCAATTATCTGGAGTCTGTCGAGCAGAAAGAAATATTTTATTAAGGTTTATTGAGATATCATGTTTTTTTTTTCTCTTCCAGATTTCTTACTTTTGAGCCATTAATATGCGAATTATTCACGTCTAAGTTGACAATTGCAATCAATTTCGCTGATAGACTTCTTTCGTCGTCGAAGAAGCGTTCAAGAGGATTCTGTGTTGTTTGAGATGTGTTGCTGGTCGTAAGGATCGTCCTATGATGTTCAAGGATGTTTTTTACGTCGTGCTGGAGCTGAGATTCTATCTGCTTTGATGTTTTTCGCTCTGTACGGTCCAAGGACTTCATTGATATATCTAAAAGAATTTTTACAACGTTTTTTAGACCCTGAAACACAGAAAGAAGATGCTAAAAATAGTTTTACAATGTGAAAAAGATACTTTTAAGGGCAGAAAGTGCAATTTCTGCTGCAGATCGTTCCCAAGCACGCAGAGCATTCGCAGGCAAGCCAAAAACTTCTAGAGGAGCGTCTGAATCAGGCAGATGATCCACGATCCTGAAGAGATCTTTCCGACAGGACTCGGGGACTGAAAGAAGACCTGCAAGCTTTTTCTGGCCTTGAAAAATTTCTTGAGACCAGATTTGGCGCAAGATTGCTTCCAGGGCACGCATATCAAACTGATCTTGTAGTCGCCCGCCGTAGATAGCAACGTCTAACAAGCCTCGACCTTCCTCCCAGTCCAATCGTGCTTCAGGATTGAATTTTAGGGCGTCAGTTACGACTAGCTTGCGTGCGGCTTCAAGATCGGCTTCGCTCCACTCGTAAGCACGAATCCAACCTTGTGGGACGAATCTGAATTTCGGAAAGCATATAACTGTGAAATAAATGTTAATTTTTCAAAGTAAAAAAATTTTTTCAAAATATACCTTCTTCGCTCCTGAAGTACAGCATGAAGCCACGCAAGTACAAAGACACCCTCAGAGTTGTTTGAGTGTTGCCGATGATGCTGTAACTGTCCCAATGATTGCTTTAAGTTCCTCTTTACACCCTCAGGGGGTTCGTATGCCAACTTGAAACAAATTCCCGCGAGTCCTGGATAAAATCCTCGACATTCTTCAGTCGTCAGCCATATTCTTGTCGTGGAATTTATTTCTGTGGTGCACAAAGGACTTCGCAAAAGACTTTCCAAATGTGGCAACCAGTTTAACGCCAGCTGGAGGTTGCTCAACAGCACCCATCCTCCAGTTTTGCATGCACGTTCTAGAGCTCTTTCTGCTTGTCCCACTTGACCTTGGCCCAAAGAAACTTCAGTCAAGCCTTCAGCAAGCTTGAGACGTGATGCTAGAGCATTCAATTCTGGTCCAGGATCTGCACCAGGCGCGAGAAGAAGCAGGACTGGACGACTATTATTATTTTCTGCAACTGTTGATAAAGTCCATGATGGTGGAGCTAAATCTCTTACACCCAATTGCTCTATTGTGAATTTTGTTAAAGCTGTATGCAAATGGTCGGGACGGAGAGCTTGTATGACTAAAACTTTTTGAAAAGCCGATAGTGTTTGATCCTTGTAAATATTTTTCAACTCTTCAATCCAATTTTGTTGCAGTTGAGAAGCAATTTGAGGTAGAATTGAACCCAAAGCTTTCACTGCAGATTTACGTTCCTCTGGGATCCAATCAGGAACAATAAATTCCGGACTTCCGTCCTGAGTTTTCAAGTTTGTCTCGTCCAAGAGAAGATATCGTTCAACTTCCGGCACAGGATTCAAGCACATAGTGAGATGAAGAGCTAAGGGGAGTCGGTGCTTTCTGTATGCAGCTTTTGTGCAATGATGAAGAGTCAGAGAAATTAATTTCTTTTCTAATAAAGCGTCTTGTTCTTTTTTATCAGAATTATCGAGAGCTTTTCGTGTCGATTCTGCTTCTAGATAGAGGTTTGTGAATGCCTCGACAGAAAATACATACAAGGGACTCAAAGATGTGAGGGACTTGATGGCTTTAAAGAGATTAGCTGCGAATTTAGCCAATTTTTCGTGTGATCTGGAACGCTTGGAGACTTCCTCGCGGCGGCGACGGCTCTCGTTCAAGGTAAGGGCTATTTCCTTTGCTTTAGTTTGAGTTGCTTCTAGAGAGGTGAGCAACGTGGGGCCTTGTTCGGTTTGAGGATCTTGGAGAAGATCTTGACCTCGCGCTGCCCCTAGTTGAATGAGAACATCTAATCGTGCTGCGTCACGTTCGCCGGAGAGACGTTCTTCGAGTTCCAAGGCCTCTCGACGTTGTTGCTCCAATTTCGGGGTATCATGCAGGAGAGCCTTTTCAATAAATCTCTCAGCCAGGCTCCTCGTTCCAACGCCAAGGGTAATTTTAAACAGCACAGCCTCGGCTTCGCAGGGAATCGAATCAAGTACATCTCTCCTAGTCGCCAAGAAAAGCTTGAACCCTTGTTGAGCCGAAAGAATCCTGTCTCCCAATCTCAAAGGCTTCTTTCTAAGTAACGGTAGCAATATAGCTGGCAGCTCGATAATTTCTTCCACGAGAAGAGGCTTGCCAAAGCGCACAGCGAGTTCGAGTGTCGTCAAGAATCTTGGATCCTCAGGTGTAGTCACTTCGAGTCGATTGTCTAAGTTGGATTTGAGCCAGACGACTGCCATACCCGACGAATCCATGAAAAGTGGAATCAGGGGACCACGAAGAGCACAGACCGCTCCACCAAGACTCGCTGTATCTGCTGGAAGGTTCTGCGCTCGCCAAAGCAAACGTTCTCGTTCCGTTACCAATAAATCGATTGTGGATTTTCGCCATTTGTCGTCTCTACTCGGGTCCTGATAAACCAGTAAGGAAGCAGCGTCTGCAGCCTCGACCGCCAACCTCATCTTCCTTGCGCCTAAACTCTCTAACTGACTCTGCCAGTCGCTGTGCTCGACATCAAGCTTCTTCAGTAGTGCTCGCGCAGTGGCCAAGCTGGCTTCAGTTGCTTCCGTGCGTAGTTGTAGAGCCGCTGCGCCACGTGAGTGCTCCGCGAGTTGTCCCTGTAGCTGAGCAACCCTTGACTCCACCGAATTGAGGCCCGCTGCAAGTCGTCCAATTTGCGCCTCAGCCGCTGAAAGCCTTTCTACTAGCAATCGTTGTTCCCGTTCGAGCGGCGCAACTTGCTGAACAATTTGTCCGTACTGAAGATTGGCTAGCACCCAAGCAGCCAAGGGAGCTGCAGCTATCGACGCTCTTCGTGCAGTTTTCTCTTCGAATGACTCTGGTCTGTCTTTTATTAATTTGGCTACAGCTTCTAAACTTGTTGGAGTGCTTCGTCGTGCGTCCCAGGTTCTTATTTCGTCTTTGATGCCTCTCTTGGCCAAGAATGTCTTCATACTGTTCCACGATGTGTCCTTGATACCCATGAGCCTTAAAACGCCCTCGAGCACATCACGAACAGCAGCCGGAGGTGCACGAAGCGATCGAACCTCTGCCAGAGCGTCCGCGCCAATTCCAGCTACTGCCTGCGCCGCTGCTTCCACTAAGGGTTGAACTTTTCCCAGTTCTGCTTCAATGTCTGCCTTTCGACGCGCCAATTCCGCACTCTCACGCTCTGTGTCTGCTTTGAGGATCGACATTTCACCTCTTTGACCTGTTGCACCTCTCATTGTCGATGTTATCTGCTCTAGGGCTGTATTTGCATGCCCTTTTTCCCTTTCAAGTTCATTACGTTGTTTAAACGCCTCGTCCTCCAATTTAGCTACACGTTCACCCGCTTCTTTCAATCGTCCAATTCCCGCCTCAAGGCTCGTCAATTTCGACTCAATTTCACGTGCCCATTGCTCGCCAAGTTCCTGCCATGTGTGTAACAAGGCAAGAAATCTAGCTGGAGCTTGCTGATGACGTGGAGCACGAAGATGAGCCCCCACAAGGATTTTTTTATCTTCAGAATTAACGTTTGTAGTTTCATCACTAGTGATCTTCGTTGTGACTAAGATCATCAATGATGGTTCCAGCGTCCACCATTCGCTACCAAGTGGGTCTGACATTTGAATACACTGCTGAAAGAGGCCAGAATGCACGAGCCAGTCTTTTTTCATTTCTGATGAGTCTACAATCACGATTACACGTAGAAATCTTCGTAAACGATAGTAAAGAAACTGGTCCAGGCTCCCAGTAAAGTCCTCTTTCCTCGCCAGATCTATCAAAGGCGCCACCAATCCATCCAGTTCTTCAGGACTGACAAGCCCCGGCACTTCTCCGTTTGCCACTAATACCGCAGTTAATTTCGCCAATCCCTCCTCTCTCATATGATGCTCCTCAAGTAGTAGTAACGTTGCTTCACCCTCAATCCCCGCTGTCTGAATTGCAGCTTTCATCGAAGCTCTACCTCGTCCTGGAGCCGAGTCGATAACTTTCAAGCTTGAATAAGAAGCTGTTAATCTTGCTGCTGACCTTCTGCCAGCACCTGGACGACCAATCGACAGTATCCCACGTTGTTGAGATCCAAAAGCCCAGCTTAAACCTGCGATTCTATTTAAAAGCTCAGAAGTAATTGTACCCTCGACTGGATTGCCCTCTCGTGTACATTTCAAAACAGTGGCCTCAATATCATGCCTCCACTCTTCATCAGCAACTGGAATCAACGTTGAATTTCCACCTTGCCATATGTAAATATCATTTAGTAATCTTTTTACATCTGGAATCTTTGATATCAATGCAGCTTTCCATCGGCTTTGGTCCTTCAACGTTAATCTGGAAAAGAACAGTCGCATTCCAGAGTCTAACACGTATTTGGATACGTCCCCAAGGTCGTCACTGCCGGGATAATATTCTAAAACCCGTGCCCAGAGGCTCAGGTCCTTGGAGGTCCATGAAAAATTTGAATCCCTGGTTGCGGTAACGGCCAACATGGACGCCTGCATGGCTGAAGCTAAATTCAAGATATCGACGGCACTTAAACTTTTAAGATGCCTCAATGCGTGCTCGAGATTGATCTGGATCACCCCGAGGATATCAGTTTTAGTTGGAGGTAGTAGATAATGAGCAGCAAGAAGTGCATTCAGCCTTGGATGGAGATTTGAATTGGAATCTGCACTCGATAAAAGCATTACAGGCAAACTGGCAAACTCTAAATCGTCCTCGTGGAATCCACCTTCTTGGAGAAGATTTCTGACGAGTTCTTGAAGATCTCTCGAAGCTAAATGAATGTCTTCGATAATAAGAAGGATTTTTGTGCCATTTCTGGGTCGATAATTTCGACCATTTGCTGATGATTCGAAGCGAACACACGATCTTTTGAGACGACTGATCAAATCTTCAGGCCCAAAGAGTGAGGAAGCACAGACAACGTTTGACAAGTCAATGTTGTCCCTCACAGCTGAAAGAATAACCGAAATGAGACTAGTCTTTCCACTTCCTGATTCTCCACGAATAACTGTCGGATGTCCCGCTCCAATCCAGGGCAAGATTGTTGATAGTCCTCTCTTCAATGTATTGGTGAGAAAAACTGGACCATTATCAGTTTGTATTGATGTCATAGAGTCGATAAAAGGTTCTAGACGATCGATTTCCGGGTTATAAAGAATTTCAAGAGGTTTCTTCGGATTCGGACACCAAGAGTCTGTTAATTGATAAATTAACTTTGCAATGACATCTTGGATGGACAAATCATTAATTTGCAGGCAAATCGAGACAAGGAGGGAATAGGTGACGAGATTTTGAGATGATGCTTGTTGAAGGTGACAGAGAACAGCAGAAATTAAACTTGAAGAAGAAAAAGAAGATAAAGCAGGGGAAGAGGAAGAAATAGATTTGAGCGTTGCAGAGATGATTGAAGAAAGGTGAAGATCAACGATGTTTTTGGAAATTGAGGGAAGAGGATCTAGGATCGTTGGGGAAAGCAGAGACGATACTGGTATCATCGCTAGATGGACCACTCCTAGACGAGACACTGTGGCTAGACTTGCTCCTGCCAATTTATGGGTCTCAAAGATAAATTTAACCCGTTGGCCTAGTTTGACGCCAACCCCACTGGCCAATGTCAACAGTCGATTGTCATCAAGAGCTGAGTTGAGTGCTTCAGCCCAGACAGGTTCTACGTCACCATCTAGCACTATCCACAGTGAGGAATCATCAGCTGATGCAATTGCCATTGAAAGTAAACCTTCTTTCCACTCCCTTGTCTGTGAATCGACCTTCCCCAGTAATCTCGATTTGGGAATGGCTCCAGGGAAAATGACGATCTCCTTTAAAAACTCGCCAATCTTGTTCAAAGCATCAAACAATGTTTTCCTGATGAGACTTTTACCGCTGCCAGGTGGACCGACAATTGCCACACCAGTTCTGCTCTTCAATTGATCATACAACTGCTCACAACGTGTTATCACGGCTGCTTGTAAACTCTTTGATTTGCAGATTTCCTCTAGAGCTCGTCTCAATTCCTCTTTTTCAGTGGACATTTGTGGTTTCGATAACTTTAGACTTGGGAAGACGTCTTGTAATAAATTGAGAAACTTTTCAGTGTCTTCTTCAGTGAGTTTTGGTAGTGTCGAGGCTTTTATTGCGTCAACAAGTCTCTCGGGTTCAGTTTGGGAATTTGGAGATATTGATATTGCATCTAGAACTGACCTTAGTGCTCGAAGACCCCAATCGTAATGTGGCTGTTTAGAAAGCAATTTCTCAGAGATATCCAAAGTCTCAACGAGCTGCTGAGCGAGCGTCGAAGCTTCTATAAATCCTGCACACTCCAAAAGAGCCCTAACAATGTCACTCCTATCAGGATGAGCCATGCCAATGGGTCTGAAGAGCCTCGCAAGTGAGTCTGGAAGTTTGTGTCTGCCTCCGTAGTCACTTCCGGCCGGATTCATCGTGATAAAAATGCAACAATGCGGATCGAGCTTGATATTGTGGTCACTGAGGCGAACGTGCGTGAGATTGTCTCTCACAGCTTCTTGTATCGGTCGTACAAGCATTGCCACGGCACTCAACGTCTTTTCCTCAAGGCGATTAAATTCGTCAAAGCAACCCCAAGCTCCGGCTTGTGCCAATCCACCCAAAATCCTCCGCATGCTTCCTGCATCCATGCCTTCATCACAGTTGAAAACGAGTACAAGTCGACCCAAAATGGCAGCAAGGGCTTTAACGCTTTCAGTTTTACCGGTTCCAGCTGGTCCTGTTGGACTACCACCAAGTCCAAGCTTCATAGCTTGTGTCATAGCCAGAAAACATCGTTCAGTCAGTGGAGTCCTCACTAATCCTACTGCTGCGCCCTGATATTCAAATCTATACGGAAATTCAGCTCCAGCGCACTTGACTACTGGTCCTTGACTACTTCTGTAGCATCGCAACTGTTTATTCCATGACCAAGCCGTCTTCTGGCTATCTTCCACAACTCTTAATAGACTCCTGACGATGTTTAAATGGTGAACAGTATCAAGAAGCAGACTTCTGGCTTTCTGTGAAGTCAAATAATCCCCAGCATCCTCTAATCCTCGAAATTTTGCTCTCTGGTTCTCTAAAACTTCCACAAGCCCCTGCAGACGTATTCTTCCCTGCTGTAAAGCCCCCTCACATCGTTCGGTAAATCGGATTCGTTCAGAAAGCAGTAGAACTTGAGCAGGATATGCAGAAAAGTCAGGATTTGCATCTAAAAGACACTTTTCGAGGCTCTGACGAAGTGCAGAACGAATAGAATCTTCTAGATTGTTCAGCCACGTTGGTAACGGATCTGAGAGGTCAATGGCACTTGGTAAAGTGAGAATTTCACCCTCAGCCGAGATTATTGATGTCAAATGTCCATTTTCTTGTTTAATGGAACCTATTCCCTGAAAAAGCTTGGGTAAATGACTGTCTAAGCCTGAAGAACTACCAGCTATTAACTCGAGAAGATCCTCATCACTCAGAAAATATAGTCTTGGATATGCTGAACGTTTTTCCTCCAGGAATTCATCTAAACTTCTCTGGCATCGATCCAAAAGATCTTTGAGATTCAACAGGGCAGGCATAGGTAGTCTTCGAAGTGATGGAACCCTTGGGTCCCTGGCCACTTCACCCATTAGATAACGGAATTCTTTGTCAGCTCTGGACCATTTCCCAGAGTCATTTGGTGCTGCTCCACTGCTATAAACTGGGTCCAAGTAGACCCACTTTCTTTGCACGACTCCAAGGACTTTGATTCTTTCTTCAAGTTCAAAAAGAGCTGATTCACATCGTGCTGCACGTGCTGCAAATCTCTCGTAGCCTGTCGCACCTTTAGCACCTTCCAGCAGTAACTTTAATTCTCCTAGAAAATAAAAAAAAGTTTTTTTTTTAATGATAGAATAAATCGACAAATGAACTTGACGTAGACTTTTCTTCACCTTATGTACTAAAGGTGAAGAAAAGTAAAAACTACTTAAACGGACAAGCAAACTCTAAAAATAATTTTAAAAAATATGTCGCTTTAAAAACGATAGAAAATTTTCAAATGCCAATTAAATTTGTATAGAGAAAAAAAATGTCTTACCAGCACGTGCTAATAATTCTCCATACTCGCCCACCAATGAAATCGTGACATTTTTGCTGTCCTTGACTTCTTGAAGTTGCAGCGAAGCTGAAGCTTCCCAAGCTTCAAGATCAATGATTGCTTGGCGAATTCCACTTTCAGCAAACGCTCTTTTAGTAATTTCCTTAACTTTCTCAATATTGTCTTCAATTTTAGCTGCAGATTTCAATAAATGTCCAAGATTAAGATCTCTAATATTGACCCCATCCAGTCCCAAGACATTCTTTAATTCATTCCAGTGCTCTTCAGCAAGCTCATCACCACGAAGAAGCTGGACAAATTCAACTGCATGTCTTATTTCAGCTATTTTCCTACCGACGAACGTATCGACTTTCACTTTTTCATGAGTTCCTTTGGGATATTGCGTCAAATCTTTTTTAATTCCATCTTCAACCTTATTAGTGTCTTTAGACTCTTTTAGTTGGAATTTAATTCGTTCTTCCCAAGAATCCAACCAATCGTAAAATCGGGTAAGCCTTTTTCTAGCTATAATCCACTCTTCTGTCTCTTGATTTGCTAGTTCGTTTAAAAATTCCTCCTGGAATCGGCAGTTGGACTCTTCAGCTTCCAATAAAGCTTCTAAACGTTTAGATTGCTCTGGATTTTCAATGAGGATAGAGTTTATTTCAAGATTAACTCGTCGACAATCTGAAACTAGTGAGTCTCTTTGCTCCTCCAAGGATGTCCAACGTTCTCTCATAGATAATAGCCAGTCGAGGGTGATTGTTTCAGGCTTGGAGGACCATCTTGCCTCCCATCTTTCGCGTTCGTCTCTCAGGGCCACTGCTCTGTGACGTAAATTTATTTTTGCATCGTGCAATTGACGTGCCACAAGTGTTTTTTGACGTTCCAAGCGATCCGACAGGCCTTCCCATGCTGCATGAGCTCCAGAAATACCTGAATAAAATTGTTTTAACTTTAATATTTTAAGGCATATATTGATTACGAATTGATAAAGAGAAACCGAGACATGTAGAGACACAATATAGCGAGAGACAAAGACATGTTGAGATACACAAAGCCATACAAAGACATAGAGAGGCATAGAGGGACACAAAGAAACATACAATTGACAATTTCTAATCGACTTAGATTAGTTGGATATCGCATACATTCGTAACTTGTGCAATCAACGTAATTTTACCATCCAATTTCTCCCTTGTCCAAGCAGCCATCACCCTTGCCAATCCCGTCACTGATTCGAGTTCTTTTTGGATTGCTGGTGACTCCTCAACAACCCTTTGATGGATTTCATACGCCTGGCCAACTTCCTCGATATTTTTTGGGCGCCGATCAAGCTCTCGTGTCGCTGATGATAAAAATTCTACGATTACAACCAGTCGAGACGATGCTTCACTTCGTAAATCTGAGGACAATCGGTCCCAGTGTCTCCTTGTCGCTGATTCGAGATCATTTCGAGTCGTTGAAGTGTCAATTGTGAAGCAATACATTTTTATTTCGCCACCCCGAAGCTTGCCAATCTCTTGTGCCCATTGTTTTGTGTCTTTGAAAGCTCTTTCCCATTCCTCGGGTGATTTTCCTCGCAATTGGTCTCCAGTTTTAATGGTCACTGGTGTCGCCAGTGGCGTCCACTTGGTCTTGACCATATTAAGTGTTGTGAGGGCCGTTTCTGCTTCTCGATAAACACCGCCAAAAAGATAAGCACTCTTTTGCACGAGAATTCCGAATTTTCCATCAGTAGGATCTCCGACACCGCGAAAGTTCATTGGGATGGTGAGAAATCTTCGAATTCCTGAGTAAAGTTTTGCCCGAATTTCTTCTAAAGGCGGTCGCCACTGCAGACAATTATCTCGGTAGATGAGTTCCACACGAATTTCCGGTAATTTTCGTACTAGATTCGGCAGTGCTGCTCTGGAATGCCAATGATATTATGAAACACATCAAAAATAAGTAAGTATATATGAACAATCAATAATAGTGCTTTATATTTAAAATTATGGATCTACTGAGTATGCACAAAACATTATTTTCTATCGTTTCATCGAACCTGTAAGCAACTCCGAGGACTTTTAAAAGCTGCCGGTCCCAGTGAAGCTTCCAGGCCTTGGTATTCCCATAAATCGCTTCCACCTCGTCCACAATTGTCCTCATGGTCCTTAAGGTATCTTTCCAGACGATTTGACTACCCACCAGGTTAATAACTTCAACCTTGAGCAAACTCCCCACCAAATCACGAAGATAAACGTGTTTTGCTGCCAATTCTGAGTTTTGTCGTGCGAATTTTCGAACGAACTCTTTCAATCGATTTGTGTATGCATCAACAGCATGAAGGTCAGACCAAACGACACCAGACTGTTCCTGAACGGCCCTAGCAAGCTCCAGAGCAGTGGACAGCATCAATGGTCGTTGGGACGGGATCATACGGTCGCCGATAGTGTTGTGGAAGTTGGCAATCTGTTGGAGTGCTCTTGCACGTCCTGCCAGAGCTCCTGCACGCTCCACCAAGTCCCTGATCTCTCGAGAAAGCTCAATTCCCTGTCCAGACAGTGCTCGAGCTTCCTTCACCAGTGTCGTTAGTTTTTGATCATAATTAACTTTCATCATACTCTTGCCAACTAATTCTACTACTGCTGAGTCTGTTCCCAAGGTTAATTCTTTTTTCTTAATGGCATCTTTTGTCCCAGTAATCTAAATCAAAGCCAAATAAATTGCGAAATAATTAATAAAATTTGTTTAAATGTATGATTATTTATTACCCAAGCCTCGACGAGATTATGTCGCTTAGCCTCGGCTTCTTTCGATGCTAAAGCAACCCTCGACATGGCATCCTTGTAGCCGGGAAGATCATCAAGAAGTTCTTTAACCACGTTATGGAGGATTTCGAGCTTGATTTCAGCTGAACGTGCGGCCTGAATCTCCTGGAGGACCTGGGGAATGTCTAAAAGATTATCGGTATCAGGTCCAGACTGATAGGCCTCAATCAGATCATCCAGGGCAGACAAAAGTGCCTCGCGCTCGCCACGAAGAATTTGCCTGATATTTTTCCGTTTCAATAATTCGGTGTATTTCTGAAACTCGCCAATTAATAGTATAGCACTGCCAGCGTTGGCCAATTGCTTTTTTAGCTTCTCTGTGACACGTTCTTCAGTTGGATTGAGGCTTTCTTCGAATCTACGCTTCAGTCTTTCCCATTCAATGTCTTTGTCATCCTCAGACGAAATAATTCGGAAATCCTCAAAGCTCTGAAGGAGTTTAGAAGTGCCAAAGTTGGACTTTTCGGTGTCTGTTAATAATCGAGTCAGCTGACGATACTGAAGACGAATCTCTGCTATTTGTCTGTAAGGGACAAAAGTGCAAGGATTAGCTTAAATATTAAATTATTATCAAATTTATATATTCTGTTTTTACCTCAACCGATTTCCAAATTTCGAGCACCTCTGTGGCCTAAATATCGACCCTTTCCAAGGATGAAGAGACTGATGTGGCCAAAAAAGACTGGTTAATCTTTCGCAAATATTCACCCACTTCTCACAAACGGTGGCACCATTCGCAACTGCTTCATCTTTTATTCTGGAATCTATTGTGCTGTATACCTCACTGAGAAGTGACTGCACGAGGGATATAATTTCATTCCCAATAATGTCTAGAAGGGTTTTCATTCTTTCTTCAGAATATACTGGACCCTCCAGCTTCCACAGATCGTCCACATTGCCCGCAATCATTTCCATGACCTCTTCCACACCTGACAAACCATCCCTAGAAGTTGCTGCACTCTCTAATTCAATCCTGATGTCTTTGATAATCTTGCACACTTGATCAAGAATCTTTTTATCATGTGTCTTCTTTACTTCCTTCTGCTTATCCTTCCAGAAAGCTTCCTCCTCGACCAGAGAAGCTGATGAAAGCCCTCGTCCGAGGATGTCATCTTCGAGTTTCTTTAGACACGTGACCTTTATACCTGAAAATTGAAGGGTTGGAGCCCATACCTGTCGAAGAGCTTCTATTAATGCTGACCCGGGATTGCCAATAGTCGAGGCGACCTGGATGAGATCGTGGAAATTGTCATTCGTCACTGTAGATGACTTTAGCTGCAATGATCGGTAAATTTTTTATTTTTAATGTCTAAAACAAGGATTTTAAGATATAAACGTGTATAAATGTGTATGATTTTTTAATCGTGTAAAAAATAACATTTTCCTCCACTGTATTTCACATTGTCATATTATTTTAGATAAAGAAAAGCATAATTCAGTAGTGAAGCAGTAAAAGAAGATAAGTTGAGATTACTTTTTCATTAAAATCTTTGATAAAAGTGATTATATCTCGAAAACTATGTGAAATACGACAAAAATGCAAAGGACCTTTTTTGTAGAGAATTCAATTTCCTATAAAAAATATCCAATGAAATTTTATCGTATTCCTTAAAGTTTTCGAGATATTTGTAAAAATAAAAGTGTCTAAAATTTTTCCGAATTTTTGAGTCTCTTTTTACCGCTTCACTACTGAATTGTCTCCCCTGAAAAATGGTCATTTTGGAAATGCTTGACTGACCTTGAAAAATATTAAAGTCTTGCTAGAAGCGGTTGGTTCACTGCTCAGCTTCAGTTTAAGAACGTCTTCATCATATCCAGCTTGAACACAGAGTGTCCTGCAACTCGCCACGTCCAAAAACCTGTCGAGGACCATCTCATCTTCAGGATTCAAAAGATGTCCACTGTCAACTCCGAAAAAGTGGTTTGCAGTTAAAACTATAAATGTTTCTCGTTTGTCCATCATCACCATTGTTTACAACCGTTATTTGCACTAATAACTCAATACAATCAGTAATACTGCACACAGACAATTAGAGCAAGTGAAGAGAAAGAAATAGGAAAAAAGTAGTCGCATGTTATGACAAGTCTGTTGTCATGGTAACAAAGGGTAAATACACACGGGGAACATCGCCACCTGCTGCAGGTATTCATTCTATTCTTCATCCCTCGTCAAACACATGTGTGAGGCAGTGTGTGCGTGTCTGTATGGGGATGTCCAGAGACGATTGAAGAGGAAAAAAATTTTCACTAATGTGGGTTTGTTACGTGATAAATGTCGAATGAGCAGACCGATTTTTTTTTACCTATTTCAGACTTTTCCTTTATGTGTCAACTGAAAAACGTATGACAAAAAATTATAATTTGAACAGAGCCGCGGCCGGCGGGAGGGGCGTCAATGGGTAAAATCGTACATATCAAGCGTCAAAATACAGAAAATAATGTGTGGAAGGGTAAAATATTTACTTTAATAAGTTAGCAAATTAAAAAAGAACCACCCCTCTGGTAGGAAAAGCAGCTGAAAAATTAATAATTGTTAACCCGTCAGCACGCGCGCCTACGTCACAAGATAGGGAAACGCGCGTAAATATGAGAGAAAATCTCATAGCGCGACTGCTGAAGGGTTAAAAAATCCAATTCATTTATTACTATTGGTAGTTCCGATGGTATTCATAATCTGAAAAAATTCTTGAGTGAGGTCTACTGTTCAGAGAACACGTAAACCAATAAATATAATAATGATCATATTTGTATTTTTCCAAAGATATGCAATGTATATGTTAATATGTTCATTTTTATAGGTATTCGACTGTATTCTCAGAGAAATCTCGACTAGTAAGATCAAGGTCACTTCGAATCGCATCATATTATCGGCAGCATCGGGGGGATCCCCTCTTATCTCCACTGAATATGTAGTTAGTCGCGTCTGGCTTTTACATATGACTACGTATGCTTACGCTTTGTAGAAGTCAGTCAAGCAACGTGACTACGATCAGTCACATGATACAGTCGTAATTTTTCTCGTATTTTGTTATAATTTTTACATATATAACTTTTTTTATAAGATTATTATTTATATAGTTTTCTTTTCTTCTCAATTTAAATTACACGTTAGGATAGAGAAAGTTGTCTGTACAATTAAATCAGTGCAATCAGATCAGGAAAGTTGTGGAGTGTCTATATATGAATATTTCTCGTAGGTATGACTGTATAAATTATCTAAAAATATTAAACTGTGTGGGATATTTTCGGTACTTGGTACGCTTTTCTTAATCTTAATTGATGGATGAGTAAATAAAAGATATCCTCACGTCGAGTGAAGAATTCAATGAAGAATGTGCCGAGAGTAGAATTTCAATTGCGATATCACTTTACAATAATTATCTATCCATTTGTGTGTGAGTTGGATTTATAATGAATATACGTATATTTACATATCATTGTGTAACAGGAAAATGTATGGTAGTCTTAGTCACTATACGTCACTATACGACAGTTACCCTGGTATTGTTACTTAGCCCGTTTTCGTATAATACACTACATAGATGGATAGTTAGTTTAGTATTACGTAAAAAGATTGAATATGTGCAGGGAAAACCAATTAATTCGGAAAAATATATATATAAGAAGAAGAAAAAGCAATGAAATCATCAATGATATTTTTATTCTTTCTCATTTTACTTATCTAATACATTTTTTTTAATTTTTCGTCCTGTAGCAGCAATAAAGAACGATAGTGAACACTATTCTTTGAGAATGAACCCTGATCAAGGAGGAAAATCTCTGCCAAGCACAATGAGTCTTATTGCGACAGTTGTCACTCATATTCTTCTTTTCGCGCCTGTTATCTACATTGTGGCACTATATAGCGAGAAATATTCCTTCTTTTCATGGCATCCTATCTGTACGGCAATTGGAGTAAGTAAACTAAATTTATCATGATTTTAGAGGTAAAAAAATGAACTAAACCTTTTACTATGAATTAATTTTTTCCCCAGGTTGGACTGCTGATAATTGAAGGTGTTTTCAGCATCTCTGGTGAAGCGAACTTGACGAGTCGCTTGTCAAGAACAAGCAGAGTCACAGTGCACTGGATCCTCCACACAGTGGGCCTTACACTCATGTTCATAGGTCTGATAATCATCATCGTCAACAAAAATCGCCTTGGAAAGCCTCATTTCACGACGACCCATGGACAACTCGGGCTCAGTTCCATTGTAATCGCCTGTGTTGTGACTTTCTTTGGCATCGTCGCGAACAATACACGCTGGCTCTATCCCCGCGTGCGACCTGTCCTCATTAAAGTTGGTCACGCCTTCGGAGGAATCGCCATGACCATTCTCTTCGTTGCTACCATGATCAATGGTACCTACAAACATTCTTTTCCCGGAAGTTACACCGGCAGAAGTCTCATCTTCACGTCCTTCTTCTTTGCAATGTTGCTCGTGCTATTCAAGCCAATCTTGGGGGCCATCGCTAGGACTAGGGTCATCATCAAGCCCACACAACAACACAGCCAGAGCACATGATGACTTAGAAAGCTTCCTGGTGCTTTCGTATGGGTCAAAAAACATTTTAAAGTTTCTGAAATGTGGAGAAAAAAATGTTCAATCACAAATTCTGAGATTTTTTTGGCTTGGATTAAGAGCCTCAGTGTTCAACAGAGCATGATGATGGAGACGCACCTCTGTCAAGCCCTCGTTCCACTTCACACACTCGAGCTCTCAAGATCACGAGATGGATAACGACATTGATACAATATAATGAGGCACTCTGTGGTCTACAGATGCTTGCTCTGTCCTTAATTTCATTTCCTGCCTCTTCCATGAAGAGAAGTAACATAAGAAAAAATTTCAAAGTATACTTGAAGGAAGGAAGAATGTTTTTTTATGCGTGAAGACGAATCTATAGAATCTTTCTCCTCGCATACCTATGTTAATCTGCAAGCCAATCAAATAATGAATATTCTAATCATGAACGTGTTGCAATGTGCACAAATGTATATCGTGATTTTTCTTAGCTAAAGTCTTGACGACACACTAAAAGACTTTCTAGAAGAATTAATATAAAATGTGAACGATTGAACTTGAAGAGATATTATTAAATAATTTATATAGTCATTTAATACTAATCTACTAGTAATTCTGCGAATAATAGCACTCACGGAAAAATTTTTCAGATATGAATACCGTCAAAATAACAATAGCAATAAATTATAGGGTCTTGGGTTTGCTGCTCTGAGTTATAGCAGAGCTGAGTGAATCCGAGTAAAACCGGTTCTTGAAATGCCAGTTCAAACAACTATAAGTTTAAGGTGCCTATAACCAAAGAATAAAATACAAAAATTATATCGCAATGCGATGATATTGTCATAAAAGAGGACTTTTCTGGAAATTAAAAGTACAGCAACTAATTATAACGATGGAAGCTCAACATTTATTAATAGTGACGTGAGCTTTCGCAATTCATTGGATTCATTCGGGTCTGCTGTGAACAGCTCAAAGCAGCAAGTTGAAAACTTTATTAGTTGGATATCTTAAGGGGGATCGAGTGTCAAAAAAATAAAAAAATAGTAAAACTTTGCGCAGTGAATTCTCAATAAAATATCGAAATGTAAAAATTCTTCGATACAAATGTTCGTTAAATTGGTGACTATGCAATGAAGTTATTTGAGCGCATTTGAATGTGATTTACACGTTGACCAATCAGGTCATACAGTCGAATATTCATTAAAAAGAACTTTTGCTAATAAATCATCCTCTAATGACTTTATCTCATAGCTATAAGTATAAAGAACATTTTTATCAAAGATTTTTTACATTTAGAGCTCTTATGAAGAGATTGCACCACGCAAAGGTTTACTATAA
>JABSMT010005534.1:0-34319 GCA_018902335.1 Eumacrocentrus americanus | reverse complement strand
AAGATAAAAGTTTAATAAAGAAGTTTCTTAAGAAAATAATACTAGTGAATATTATTTTTTCACTTACCATTCCATTTCATAATTTTTACCAACTAATTTTAATTACTAAAGAACGAAGATGCTATCTGTAATTATATAAGTCATTTCAACAGCTGATTTAAATATATATCTATGTGTATGTATATTTTCACAGCATTATTAGCAACGATACAGAATTTTACAATAAGGCAACACAAAATCTTCATATAAATGTTAATACATTAATAGTATTAGAAAATATTAGAAATCAGGAATTTTTTTTTTGTTATTAGTTGCATTTGTAATATAAAAGAATTGGAAATGTCTTTTAGGGATTTTTGCCTATAATTGCGAGGCTCTCGAGTCACTTCAGACTTCCGCGTTTTTTAATTTTTTTATTATTAGAATATTAACTTATCTATTCTGTTGAACTTGATTTAAGTTCTTTGCAACTTGCAAAAGTAGCGATATTTAAGGCTTGAAAGAAAAAAAAACCTTGTATGATTTGTGCCATATGAACGTAAAACTAAGTTTGATTTTTCTTCTGTAATGTTTTTTTATCTCCGCTCAGTGACTATAAAGACCTTCTACTTTTAACGCCTGTAAGAGGAATTTCGCACTGAGCGGTATATCTTCGGAATAAGAGAATCAACCAATATTTACATAATATACTCTCTCTCTCTCTCTCTCTTCCCATAATGCTTCACCAAATATTCACTTGCAAACGGATTTACTTTGTTTTTTTTTTGTTTAACGCTTGAGCATTTGCATTGGTCAAAAATACTAGAAAAAAAGAAAATATTGTATCGTTCAAACATTTAACATGTCGCAGTAGCAAAGAATCAAAATAAAAAGTACAATAATAAGTGATAAACTTCTACAAACACTCATATATACTATAAACTCCTGATTGCAGGAGGATCAATTGTATTATTACAGTTTATAAAAACGAGTATATCTAGATAGCCTAGATTCCAGTAATTATATTAGTTTACTCTTTTCAGATCGTGAGTGTGCCAATTAAAGTTTGCAATATATTAAAATTTTTAACAATGGAAGACGTGGAGGTCTACCTAACATGTGAGCACTGCCAATTATTATTTGATGTTGAATTTTACCCCGAACCGGATCAGCGCTCGCATCAAAGTAGTTCCACCATATCTTCCTCACTAACTAGTTACGTTTAATCGAACGTTAAAAAAAAAAAAATGTTTACGAAAAATCGTTCGGTAATCATTTCACCGGTTTTTATTTTCGAAGATACAGTGACATCACCGTCACCTTCGTTAATCGGTCGTATAGAATCTTATATTAAATTATTTAAATGGCATCCAAATAATGTGTGAGACTATATTTCCTTGAGAACAATATGTCTCATATACTTTCTCGCAATATTCGATAATAATGGGAACTTAATACGTGTCTCGTAAGAACACTTCATTCTTCCATAATTAGCCATTCCTTTCTGTGGCCAATGAACACGTCATTACTTTTCTTTTTTTTACAATAAATTATATATCTGGTGTCACGCAGTAACGCTAAACTTCATGTGTTTCATTAAACGGAGAGTCAATAGTCGAGATGAAAGAAGCTCGACTAATTTTTAAATAGAATCTTTAAAAATTTTTTCTATAATTCAATATGTTTCTTCTATTTTAGGATATTTGGATTTGTAGACAATTTTTAACGGCGATATTTATGTCATTTGTCAGCACTGCGAAATTTTTTTTGGATTAAAAATAGTACGAAAAGCTCGATTGAAGAAGATGCGCGATTACTTTGCATAAATAGTGAATCTCTTAAGATGATATTCTATCAACGTAGACCGATCGTATTACAGTCTGAATGGAGCCCTCTGTTCAATGGGTGTAGGCTTTCCTCCTTTACGTGCTGACAGTGGAGTAGTTGATACAGATGTATCAGAAGCTCCTGAAGGTTTCCTAGTTAATTTCGATCCTGGTGGTAGAGGTGTACTAGAGCCACTCGATGGTGTTCGTGTCCTAAAGAAATAAATCATTATCAGACACGTTCCAAAGAAGTATTCTCAAGTCCACACATCTATAAAAGCTCCTCACACAACATGTTTACAGAGGAAAGGGAAGGATTTCGACTAAGGTCTAACAAGTAAACAGAGAGCTAGTTACCTAGCATGTTTTACAGCTGATGAAGTATTAGTTGCTGAACTGGTACAGACCGAGCTGCCCCTAGCATTTTACACAAAAACCAGTAAGTCTCATTGAAAGCAGAAAGAGTTAATTGACTGTGCGTGCAGATACAGAAGAATGTGTAAACATAAATGAATATGGCTGATACAACTTGATAATGACTAATCATGTCTACTTTTCATGCAGCACTGAAATAACACACGTTGAATAATTTTGATGTTAGTATGGAAACAAAAAAAAAAACGACAAAGATCTGAAAAATGGAAAACAAGAAAACACATTGAAGACGAGCGATAGGTCAGGCATACCCAGTGGAGTCAGTTGAAATTGTAGAATGGTTGCTTTGCGTGGAATGAGTTGAAAAATTACTCGTCGTAGATTGGGGAGATTTTATATCTTGTCCCACGTACACAGGAATCCGAGACCGACTAAACCAGCACCACAGCAAGACAATAAATAGGATGATTCGTTTGTGTTAATTCAGAAAAAAAAATCATCAAAGAATGTTAATTAATTCGAGAGGAAAGGAGGATGACTGAATGTAATAATTTTCCCTATCAAAAGCAGTCCAACCTTTGCATTTGAATAACTCCAACACCATTATTATGTATACCAAGCTAGACCCCACCCAGATTATTTATTATTAATTTCGCTTTACCTATTTGGTGTTACGGCACCAGAAAGAGTTGGTATACTCGATGTTCTATAGATCGAACCCAGCCTAAAAAAACGTTATGAGTTATGATTCTAAATTAGCTTTCTTTGCAAAACTTTCACTTCTATGATGAATTACTGGATTAATTAGCAGCTATCAATAAATACAACCTTTTGCTTTAATCACAATCTATTTTACGACTGTATCTAATTATTAACTGCGTGAAAGTCTACATATGGAAATACTTAGAATCCTTATCATAATTAGATGTTAATATTTTCAATGAAAAAAATATAAAAAAATCCTTAAGATTCTTAAATGCATCGTTCAATAATGCAATTAGACTATTCTTTAATTGTTATCAATCAATCTAGAGCAATGCATATTAGTGTATCGCTTCTGAAAAAATTAGTGCAAATTCTTAATTAAAAAAATTTACATACCTTGAGGAAACTCCACCGGCAGGACTAACGAGACCAGTTGGTGTACGAGGTCGGGAAGTGGCTGAACCATTCACTGGAGCACCCAGTTTCCGGCCAGAAACGCTGTTGTGACGACTAGACGTCGGTGTGTTGCCAGTTGTGCCCACAGTTCTTCGTGGAATACGACTTGGTGTGCCTGATTCATCTGATGGAAGACATGAAGAATGTTTAATATTTCGATTAATGCTGACCAAACATTATATAGCTCAATAAAAATAAAATGAAGCCTACCAGTACTGTCCAGTGACTGTGTAGATCCATATCGACTAGGTGGCTTACTGCCTGCCCGTGATGCTGGTCTGCTGCTCGGTCTACTTGCAGGTCTTGAAGCTGGACGAGATGCCGGACGGCTAGATGGACGACTGCCACCTGTGAAATGTCCAAGAAAATTTAATTTTTAATGTTCCTCATTGCTTGTTGAAATTAATTTAAAACATAAAATCGAAATATACCTGGTGTAACAGCACTCCTGTAAGGAGTACTAGTCTTCCTCGTTGACAATCTGAACGAGCTCTCGTTATCGCTGAGACTATCCGGCGTTCCGGCGCTTAGTGATGTACGTGAAGCTCGAGTTTGACCCATTGGTACACTTCGAGCACTGCGTTCTCTCACCTAATATAATGAAAGAATTTATTAGAGAATAATATGATCGAATTTCCAACTATTAGAACATGAACAATTAATTTATCCCCAAAAACTTCCAAACTTTTTAATTAATTTGCAAACAAGGACTCACAAGGATTACACTGTCGCTACAAATCTTTTGGAATTCAATTGTGTAGTGCATGTGATGGCATTAATTGTAAATTAGCCACGTAAAGACGTTATTTTTGTTCATAAATATGTATATTTATTAATCAATCATTTCTCTTGTTCTTTACGCGATTAATTTATTTGCATCACACGAAATCGAAATATCACTTCTATGAATAACATATGTGTACGTACCCACTGCTCCTACTAGTGAATTAATTATTTAAATAATCAGATTGAATTATGGCATAATAATGGTTACATAGACCAGATGAACCATAATTGAATCTGTGCACATTCTACGACAGCATGCAGACTTACCAAAAGGAGTTGGGATAGATACAGTAGCTTATGGTGGTTTGAAGTGTCTCCAATCAACGCCACTATATGTGAGCATCAATATATAGGATATATATCGTTATGCACATTCAATCGTCTATCATAATAAAATCTACATGTATGTCTCGTCAAGATATATATATATATACACGAAAAATGAGCTTTTAGTATTTTAATTGTATTTGTCGTAATGTTTCATTCATTTTTCGAGAAAGTTTAAGAATTATTTTCAAAGTTTTACATGCTCCCGATAGCTGCAATTCATTATTATGGACAGGAAATAATTTTGAGGCATTCAAATAAAGTATTATACAGTAAATAAGGAAAAATCATTGTAAGATAAATAAACGTATATCGAATTAAATTAAGAGAATAAATAACTATTTGTAAAATCTGATGAAAGATGGGGTCACACATCAACTCATTCGATACTCACTCAAATGCATCACAGCAACTACATGACTTATTCTCAATCGCAGGCAAAACGAAACTCATATCACAATACACAATGATCAACTCAACAGAATCAAGAGAGAATGATGTTATTTACCCAGTGGTAAGAGGGGGCGTGCATGTGGAGAGGATACGAGCACGGAAGGTCCTCCTTTTGCCTCAAACTCTCAAATATCGGCATCAGCTGGTTCATAAACTCCTCCGCTATACCACAAACCAAATTTAATCATACTAAATGTTCAGCGGTGCCAATTTTTGCAAAGTATGCCAGAGTTGCCCCTGACACATCTTTGAAAGTATACAGAGACTGCTTTCTATAGAAAAACTGAAAAATAATTGTTAACATTGCCTACACTCTGCAAAAATCATATTTCTACTAGGATTTCCTGCTCTTCTCGACAAAGCAAACATATCGCTTCTGCCTTTTTTTTCGCTTTTGTGTCCGTCACACGATGTAATAAAGAATTTCAAATAAAAAATTTCACACGAATCTACGCGACATTCGCATTGATAAAAGGGGTATTAAATCGTTTTGATAAATCACATCTCCTGAGGTTTATATAATTCACTCACGCCGGACCTGCCCAAATAATAATTCAAGTGCCGCCGTCCACATTTCTTTCTTACCAATCCCACTACCCCAGTGTATTGTTGAGTCAATTGTCACGCTTGGCTCAATTACATTGAGAGAAGACAAGCGAGTCCATTTAAATTAATCTACCAGTAGATTGAAGAACATGCCCATGCAGTAATTGAATCGTGAATGATTCGGACGCCCCATTACTTACCGAGGAGACGTTGAAAGTGTTCAAACACTTTTTTGGAATCACAGAGGATATATTGTATTGTATGTGCTTATATTTATGTGCGACAGATGCAATGCCGGTGAAATAGACATAAATAAATCTTCCAAATTTCATGGACTATAAAGTGCAATTCTTTTAAATCCATTGAACTCAAAGTAAATTCAAGATTTTGCACTCGTCATACCACGAAAGTCAGAGATGAAAGTGAAAATATGACCCGTATCGCATGGTGTGTGATGTTACCTTCGTAATTGGACCAGCAGAAGACAATTGTGTACGTTGAAGGGTTGAGGTCGGACTTGGTTTGGATCTGAACGCTGTCATAGTCTGGCTGACACCATCCGCCAATATGAACTGTTCCCGCAGCTCAATATTCGTTCTTCCCTTGGCTACAGTGTATTGCGTGCACGCAGTTAGTAGGGAGACGCAAGAGGATGCCGAGGATAAGAAAAGAGGTGCAGATTGTATATTACAGAAATGATAGAAGACAAATACGAGAAAATTACAGGGGAGACATTTAGTGATGCAGCAATAATAATATTTGTTTTTAAATATAGAGCAAGGGTTGTAGCAGAAGAAAATTTTATACAAAATTACGTTATTCATGCATTTAAGAAACAAAAAGAGATAAAATAGAATTTTGAGTAAGGTTTAAAGAAAGAATGTAGCGTGTATGTGTATGTGTTTTGTGCAAGAACAGAAAAAGAAGACAAAAAAAAACAATATAATTAGAATGTGCAAAATAAAATAATAAATAGCGTAATAAATTATAATAAAATAAACTAAAATCACACCAGTATTTACGTAAACTTGGGATACTTTACAAATTATTGGGTATTTATTGGCTAACTAAATTGTTACTTGATCTTGAATAAATTTCTTTCTAAATCTTTGTCGAGAATCTTTCAGTCTTAGTAGTTTCAAAAGCATATTGCTTTTGAAATCGTAGTTCTAGTTTAACATTCAAAATCAAGTATCAGAATACATATAGCATATTATCAGAATGATCATGTACAGTTTTGTACCTAAACATTCACGTAGAATATAAAAAATAAAACGTAAATAAATATCACGAAACTCCAACACCATGCTAAAGAGAATAACCAACTGAATAGTAATTGCACGGACTAAACCATACCAGTTGATGAACCAAAACCAGGTTGTTTGTACTGAGAACTAGCTAAAGCTTCAACTATTTTTTATATCACGAAAATTGGTCGAAATTTCGATAAAATCATATCTACTGATTTTATTCGTAGAATATTTTTTTCCCCTTTAACACAATATATATATATACATGATTACACTATTGTCGGAGAAGGACTAATAAATAAATAATTGAAATAATCAATAGATTAATACTATTATGTCATGGAAAACAACAAAACAAACTAAAAAAAGAGAAGACATGAATTCCTTTTTCATGCGACATTGATGAATGATGTAAATCCTCAGTCTATACTCTGTCTCAAAGTTATTACAATTGAAATAAAAAAAAAATTTTAAAAATGAAAAAACAGAAATACTACACAAGAGATAGCGTGATAGAGTATAGACTATGGATTTGTAATGATCATGCAATGAGCCTCACCGAGCGGACACCAACCCTCGTGCTGTTCCGGCTTGTTAGGGTCCGGTATTGGCATTAGAAAGACTTGAGGAATGATGGAAAATATTTAGTTTTTCGTTTAATTACAAAAATCAGGGTAAGCATGCAATATTAATATGGTTATTTCGTAAATAAATCCCGACTGTATTCTGTCCATCACATGTGAGATCAACAAGAAAAAGCAACAAACTGCTTGTTAATAGGAATTAGAATCGATACCCTATCTCTACAGATACCGTTTATAAATTAGATAATACTGTCCATCATGGACGAGATAACAAAAAAAAAATTGTACGATATCTATTATCAGCTACGAACTAAGCAAAGCAAAACACCGGGCACACACCTCTCATCATACGTAGGCTAGATATATTTATTGTAAGTGGCGATTCATTCGTTATTCATTATTAATCACATTCTTTATGTTACCTCAGGAGCTGAGATCATACACACAAACGCAATGGAGTTATAATATTAATAGAGAGCCCCGTACATACACGTTCAAATACATCAGTCAATTGCTTTACTAATGTATCTCTATGTATTTATATATCGATAAAGTTAGAACGATAATTATTCCGAGTCGCTATTGCTACTGCTATGTTAGCAAAACGTGAAATGAATACTGATATTCATGAGAGTGTTTAAAATAAATTTTTACTTAAACTAAAAATAATAAAACTGATAATAATACAATAAATTATTTCGCTATAAATAATTCAGTCACATAAACGTGTAAATGACTTGAAATGAAAACTTAATCTGCCTCCTACAGGGGAATACCTATCTACATTTTTATTTCGACTTTCTGATTTACTATATGTATTTCATTAATTGAAAGAAACTGATTTATATTGGCGAGAGTATATCTTAATTTTCTAGATCAAAGATTATTATTAATTTATATAGAAGAAATAAATTGGATGGTGACTTACCGCGACATGGATCGTTCTTCAAGAGGAACTCGTCTAACGCCACCCATCCACCACCAACTCGTACCATCACAGTGGATCTCAGAATTCGCACCAATCGCAATTTCTGGCTGTCTCCAAACTAAAGGGCAAAAATAATTTATTTAATTACAAATGTTTATGAATAATTTAATCACAGATATTCTGATTAATTATTCTTACCCTGTATTTTCCTTCGCCAACTTGGAACACTCGGAATTTCTGTCGACACGTGCAAAGCATCACTAGACGCTTAACTTCATCATGGATCTTATCAGTGTCGTTATAGGTTCGTCTCTCTTCCCAATCTGGTCTCAGAGCCGCAATGAATTCCTTCCAGTCGATCAAACCTTCACCGTGACGATCAAATAAGTCAGCGACAGCGTTCATCTCCAAGCGAGAGGTATCGAATTCTAGAAAATTAATTTATTGTATTTAAATATCGTTGTGTGCAAGTAAATATACTGGAATTATATAGAGTTTGTATACTAACTCGTATTCATAATGCCTTGGATAAAATCTTCCCTTGGAATGAGCCCATCATTGTTCTTATCCATCTTCCTGAAGAGATCTGTCAATCTTGATTTCTTGTGATTCATAAACTTCAGGAATCGCTTGCGCCACTCCTCCCAACTGAAGTTCCTCACGCGATCAAGCTCATCAATGTAATTCAGTTTGTCTTGGAGACGTCGTTGACGTTCCCATGCCATCATCCACACGTTGCGCCAACGATCCCAAAGAAGTTTCACTCGAGGATTGCGGAATTCTGGCTCAGCTCCCTTGCTGCTCAAATATAATTTTAACTTGTTAATCGAGTTCTCAAGATATTAATAGAAGTGGAGAATTAATTGTATTTTTTTTTGTAAGCTATAAATTCTATTTGATAGAAGAGCAATCCAAATTCATCTCAAGCAACTCATTAGAAGAAAAAAGAAACCCACACAATCTGATCCTTAACCATTTTGTCCCCCATTTTCATCATGTTGCTGATTTATTTTATAAATTTAAATAAAAAAATAAACATAAAGGAATGACGAACCTTCCTTTAGGTGGGAAGCGCGGGCCAATGTGCGGCAATGAAGGATCTGGCGTTCTCTCACGACCGGGACTGGCTCGGCTAAACAAGAACATGCGTCAAATCACTCATAACACTCTACTCAACTCTATTGCTTGCGCGCTATCCTTTCTTGAAGACGTAAAAATAATATTAAATATTAAAATTATTTGGATAGTGTATGTGTCCATGTATGGCACGCTATAATTGAAGTGAACTTCGCATTAAATAACTATGTATATATATATGTATTCTGCAAAATAAAATCTCTTTGTATATTTGATCAATTATGTAGTAAAGAAAAAATTAATTTAGAATATAAATATTCAAGTAATGACTGACAAATACCTTTGATGAAAACAAGAATTAATTAGTATTCATGCTGAAGACAAAACACAAAAGACAAATACAATGTGTGTAATATTATTTTCGCGGCATTGTTATCAATTTCAATGAGTGTAAATGTGCAGTGTCGTGTTGAGTTTGAATACAAAGGCAATACAAAAAACATATCAAGCCAGCGTACCTTCCACGTCGCGATTGCAACAGGTCTCGGCTGCCCTTGAAGCTAAATAACAGTAACGCAATGATAATGTTAAAACAAAACAACTCAAAATGTAAATTAAAAATGATTGTACTTTTTCTCAATAAAAAAAATAAATAAATAAAAATGTTCTCAATATTAATTTCAATAATTGAAAAGGATTCTAAATCGGAATATTTATAATAAAAATTGTGCCAAGCGAAACGAACCTCTGCTTGCGGAGTGGCTGGTCATCGTGATCACTCTCCTGATAGAGATCCTTACTGTCGGTTAAACAATGCACCATGCAAGAAAAGACACGTGAACAACATTGAATGACACATAAAAATTATAGAAGAATTATCAAGCAATATCAAAAAAAACATGTGATGGACGATGCAGAAAACATACAAGACAATTTTATGAATAGTGAATAACAAATCAGTGCAATAAAATTCGACAGAAAGTTCATGCATACTTACACTGAACCTGGTAGTTTGCCCTTGGACATCTTGCGATTATCCTTGATCGGTTTGATTTGTCTTGCTTTACAGACGCTGTCCACCTCGATCTGTCTGCGACTAGTATTCTCCATAAATTCACGATGATCAGTAATGAGCATCTCGAGAGTGGGACGATCGTCTGGCAGTGGTTCAGCTTCCAGGGTAATCAAGGTGTTAGTTAGGCCCTCCAACCAGGCAAGCAATTCCTCCAAAAGATTGTCAAGATCCTGGAGGCCTTGCATGTGATTTTCAAGCCGTTGATTCCTCTGCTGTGCCCATGTGGCAACTTCCTCCCATCTAGACTGGATAATGGTGATCCATTGCTTGATGACGGCAGCACCGTCAGGATGGGATTTACCAAGAATAGCATGTGCAAGATCCAAGGTATTGTCTTTCTCAATTTCCTTCTGGTGCAATTCACGAAGGAATTTCTCGTGCTCGATCAATTGATTTCTGCTTTCTTGCTCGTCTTCGGGCAGTTGTCCAGCGAATCTCAGCTTCATTTCAGCGTCACTTAGCCACTCTAGGAGGACATGAACAGCCTTATGAAGTCGTTCAGCATCTCTGAGAGCCTCCTCCAAACGGGTGGATTTATTTGCAGACAAACGGTTGACAGTGTTCCAAAGACTATTGACTTCTGAGAGTTGTGATCGAATGGTTGAGGCATCTTCAATCGTAGCTTTAGACTCAAGCTCACGACCAGTTCTGATCACTGACTCCATTTGCGATGCCCTCGACTCTAGATCCCTCTCGAAAGACCGGTGCTGCTCCACGAGGTTCGTCACAGTGTCCAGATCGCCATGCAGAGGCCCAGTGTTTGCCAACTGCTTCTCGATCTTCTGTAGCCAATCCAGAAGGGCTTGAATGGCATCCTTGAACTGTCCAGAGAAGAGTAGTGCTTCTTCTAGTTTTCGTTGTCTATCAACGCTCTTTCCACAGACAGTGGTCCACTTATTCTTCAGTTCATTGAGAAGTTCTTTCAATGCAGGCTCATCGGTCTTTGGTGCTTTGTCCTTCAAAGTTTTTCCATTCTTCATCGTAGTGTCATAAATTCCTTGCTTGACACTGAGAGCCTTCTGTACTTCACGATGTTTGTTCAAACGGAATTTAATCTTCTCAGGATCATTGCCACCAACTCCTTCGGCTGCCATTTCATCGAGAGTCCTCTCGGTCTCTTCCAGCCAGTTCATAAGACTGGACCAGGCATCGTGGAATTCTCTTGCCTCCTTGTAGCCATGATCCAAGGCTCTTGTTCTTTCAGCTGACTTGGATACAACCCGCTCCCATCTATGCTGAACGCTCACGAGTAGATTCTTGATAAGAATTACGTCCTGCTTTTGCGAAAAGTACTTCAATTGTGTTCCCTTCTTGTCTAAGTTCAGCATAGTCTCGCGGTGAACGCCGACGTCTTTCTGGAAGGCTTTGTGCTCTTCTATCTGTCCAAGTATCGTCTCCATGACACGAGAAACTGGCTTCAAGTTGGTTAATATCTTTTCTGCATTTGTTAGCCAATCTACGAAGGCTTGCAGAGCATCGTGGAATTCAGTTGCCTCTCTCAGTGCTATCTCAAGCTTGATCTTTTTGTCACTGGCACGAGCCGTGACACTGTCCCATCTTTGCTTCAAGTTTCTCAGATTGTGATTGAGAGCTCCGGCACTAGAGGCCCCAGCACGTTTCAGGTACTCTTGGCCCTGCTGAAGAACTGTTTCCACTTTAGGTCGAGTCATCTCCAGCTCATTGTACACTTCCATAAAGCGTTCTAGTTGCTCAGAAGCTGTTTCTGGCAGGCCACCCACTGGTCTAGAGGCAACAATCATGTTATCAACGTCACCCAGCCAAGACAAAAGGTCCTGGATTTCGGCTGTGAATGATTGTGCTTCACGAAGAGCATCCTCCAACTCTCTTTGTCGATCTGCAGCCCGTTGGAGCAGGTCGCGCCAACGACGATTGAGTGTTCCGAGCTTTTCTGCAGTCGTAGATGCCTCAGTAGTGCCCTTGCCATCCTCGATAAGTTGTCGACCAGCATCATTCAATGTGTCTACGCTTGTTTGATGAGCTTGTATGTCGTTCACGAGGACCTTCAGCTTGGCTAGCTCCACCTCGATGACTTGTGGATCTCCAGCTACAGGCTTCAATTCATCCAGAGTCCTATCGGTCTTGTCAATCCATACGAGCAATTCGTCCAGAGCGTGTTGGAATTGGCCGAGACGAAGAAGTGCATTCTCCAAGAGTCTTTGACGCTCAACTACACCTCGAAGGAGTCCATCCCATCGACGATTCACAGCACCCAGTGGTTCCTTGATCGCTGCAGCTTGCTCGGATGACGTTCTCTCCGTGAGCTCTGCAGCTTGCCTAATAAAGAAATACAAAAAATACGTTCAAGTATTTGGCAAATATGTAGTGAATCTCCACATTAAAACGATGTGAGCCACCACAGCTACATTGAAAATTCATATAGCTTTCAAACATCAGCCTTGCTACATTCAATCATGATGGCGTAGCCAAAAATAAAGCGCAAAAGAATTGTAGGTATACTTTCTCCTCATTCCCGTATTCTTGGCAAATAATTCCAGACCATTTTCCATGACTCAAGAAAAAAATTATCAATACGTAATCAGCGCTGCGATACAATGCCGGCGGGTTAAAATTACAGACTGCATTTTACATTGGAAGATCCTTTATACTTAGAACGAATTTAAGCCATGCTCTAACTACAGCGACAACACAGAGAAGTTGACTTGCCTTGTCAGACTCCTTTGTTCAGGAACCGAAACAAAGAAAGTTTGTAATTAGATAATAATATTCGGAGTGGAGCTTTGTACAGAATATCCGCGAAACTTCGATGAATTATTAAAAAGAAAAACATTAAAGGGAGTCTTACCGATTTAGTGCTTCGACTTTCACCATATGTGGATCCACCTCTGCCTTGAATTGAGCAAGTTGTTTAATTTGCTTCTTGACGGAGTCGATGTCACTACCCAATGGACCCATTTCAGCGAACTTGTCCTCAGCCTCCTGGAGGAACTCTAGAAGGTTCTGCAAGGTCTCGTGGAACTCCATAGCCTTCTCCATGGCGTCGATCAGGTTCTCCTCGCGTCTGGCATAAAGAGCAGTGACATTGTCCCAGGCTTGGTCCAAGTCCTCCATGTGCTTGCGCACTTCAGGCTTGTCAGGTTCACCACAAAGAACCATGAGCTCCTGTCCAGATACTCGCACTTGCTCTACATCGGGTTTCGTCTGATCAATTTCCTGCCTGATCTCCTGCAGGGCCACCTGTTGCTGTTGAATGGCTGCAGGCTGAGCTGCGGGTGGAGCCTGACCAGCGAGAGCATCCTGGAGCTCTCGAAGAGTCGACATGACACCATTCAATTCGGACCAGAACTTCTCTGCGACAGCCAGGGTGTCGTCTAATGTGAGGCCACGATCGGTTGTAGCTTTCTGCACTTCGCACCATAGCTTGTTGAGTTTTTCCAATTTACGCTTGATGTCCTTCACTGCGGGATCCTGGCGATTGCCAGCTTTGTTGATAACATCATCAGCAGCCTTCTTAACGGCTGCGTAAGCTTCACTTCTTTGAGCTACATCGTCAGCCAATGCTGCATTCTCTTCCATCTGATCTCGTAGACGTGGAGGATGAGCACTGACGGGTTCGGCGCCATGCACTTGGTCTGCAGTCGATGTCAATGCTCTCAACATTCCCTCCAACTTGTCGGAGAACTGTGATGACTCTTGCAAAGCCTGCTCCAAGGTCTGCTGACGAGCTCGCAGCTCAGCACGAAGTGCAGCGTAACGTGCATTATCGTTATCCAAAATGTCCTGTACTTTAACCCCCTCCTCTTCGTTGCAAAGTCTGATCAAGGCTTCTCCGGTCTTATTCAGCTTCTCAATCAACGGTTTATGCTCGTTAATACTCTGCATCAATAGCTCGTTCTTGTCCTGTTGAGCTGCAATAAGGTCCGGTCGCAAAGCTGGCATTGGAAGCATCGAAACTTGGTGTTCAGCTTCTTCTAGCCAACTCACGAGACCTGCGTGAGTATCACGCAGATGCTCAGCGAGGGGTAGAGCCTGTTCCAGTGCTCCCAGTCTGTCAGTCGACAAGCCAGAGACGATTTCCATCGTTTCACGAAGGTCCTCCATCTTGTCTCTGATAGTTGCTGTGTCCTCGTGATGAGTATTCTCACGAATGACTTTCTTGGCAGTGGATATAACGTCTCGTACACGACCCTTCTGGCTGGAAATATCATCATTGAGCGCTTTGTGCTCCTTCAGTTGAACCCTGATGATTTCGGGCTCACTGCTGGGAGGCTCAGCTTCTCGCAATTGACCGTCCACCTCTCTGAACCAGTCGAGCAGGTCGTCGATATCTCCAATCACCTCGAGAGATCGTTGTTTGCTTAGTTGAATTCTCTCAGCCTTGCGTTGAATCTGTTCAGCGATTGCATCGAATCGTCTATTGTCTCTCGTTACTAGACCTTCAATGGTAGCCGCACCCTCTCCTGGAGAAATTTGGCAGAGTTGAGGACCAACTGTGTTGATCTTTTCCAAGATGGGACGGTACTCTGATATTTCCATTTCCAGCCGAATGATCTCTTCTTCGCGAGGCTCAGCTGATTGCAGAGCAGTTTCTGCACCCTGCATCCAGTCCATAAGGCGATTGTGATTGTCGTGGAATTGCTGCACCAATGGCAAAGCTTCTTGGGCATGCTTCAAAAGGTCGGAGCCACGAGTAACCAAATCGTTGAAGCGACGCTGCAGAGAATCTAATTTGTCCTTGAGTTGAAGAGCTTCATCGCTGGAGATGTGTTTCATGAGCTCCAAGCCAGAATCGGTGGTACTATCCACTTCTGTTTGACGAGAAGACACTTCCTCTGTCAAATCTGCAAGATCTTCCATTTGCTGGAGCAACTTCTCAGTGTGGACAGCCAAGACGCGGTATTTCGAGAGGCGTTTCTCCATATTCTCCATCCAAGCCTGAAGGTCTTGATAGGTGAGCACAAGATGGCGTAATCCTTGTCTGGATCGTTGCAAAAGACTGCCAAGAGCCTCAGAACGTTCGACGAGACTGGCGTACCTGTCTGCAGCATCTTGGAGTTTATCTGCTAGAGCAGCAGCTTCATCTTCACCCACTAGACTCATCAGCTGGCTTGCGACCTCTGTCAATTCACTGAAGTACGGTTTCTTAGACAAGATATCGTCATGGAGGACGTCATGCTCTGCTACACGCTGCTGAATCTTTTCCTCGTCAGTTGGTATTAGCTCCATGTCTTTCACCTTCTTCTCAGTCTTGTCCAGCCAGATGGCCAGAGGTGTCAGCTTCTCTTGGAACTCTTTGGCCACAGCCATAGCCTGCTCCAGAGCATCCATTCTCTCGGCAGCACCCTCTGTCAACGCGTCGAATCTTCCAATCAAGTCTTTTAGTTGTTTTTCGATAGCCTTGCGCTCCTTTGGATCAGCACCAGCAGCTACTTCCTGCCCCATGTTGAAAAGCGATGACATAGAATTCTGACGATCCATGAGCATCTTCTTCAAGAATTTCTGCTCTTGCAGCTGGGCTTTCACGACCTTGTAGTCGGACGATGGTGGTTTTTGATTTGCTACCATCTCTTCAGTGTCTGCAAGCCACTTTTCCAGACCATCAAGTGCTTCTTGGAACTTGCCGGACTGGAGTAAGCCAACGTCAAGTTTACGGTCACGTTCATTCATTCTATCTTTCAGATCATTCCATTTCTCATTCATCTTGTCGAGATCTTTTTCAATGCCACTGGTATTGACATCGCGACCTGCACTCTGAATGAGTCCTTGGCCGAAAATGTTGCAGCTGTCGACTGCCCTTGCAATTGGTTCAATTTTCTTGGTTTTCAGCGCACGGAAGTCCTCCTGTTGTGCCTTGATCGAATCGACTTCTGAGCCCACTGCCTTGAATCTTCTTACTTCGTCACTAGCGTCATTGATGTCTTCGATCACGTCGGCGTGCATGTGATAGAACTCCTGTAATTTATTCAAAACCGTAGCAAGTTCTTCATCTCGATTGCGGGCACGTTCATCGAGTTTTCCAAGTTGACGTTTCAATGTGTCGATTTGATCTCTGGTTGCAACAGAGTCAGCAGCGAATCCACTGTCTACGAGATTCTCTCCTGCATTCACTAGGTCAGCTACCTCGTCCGAAGCCTTGTTGATCTTGCTAATGAGCTTGCCAACCTCTTCAATCTGAGCACGTACTGTCTTGATGTCTCGGCCAGGTGCTTTCATAGAGTCTAAGTCATTTTCTAGTGTCGATAGATCATAAGTTAGTGCCTTGACGTGATCATTGAATTGGGCAACTGCAGTAGCTGCACTCTGAAGGTCGTTACAACGATCGTCGAGTTTTCCCTGCAGATCATTGATACGATCGGTGAGATTGTCGACTTCATCCTGAAGATGTGTTGCATCGACGCCTTGTTCTCGTGCATTGTTGACCAAATCGTTGGCTTGTTGCCTCACAGCTAGCAATGGTTTCTTCAACGCCGCAGTTTCTTCTCGTAAGTTCTACAACGATACAAAGAAATATAAATTTATTAGACACTGTATTAAATAATTCAGGGGATTAGGAATTAATAAAAAATAAAATACCTTTATTCTGTCAAGAAGTTTTGAATCCTTAGAGGCTCCACCCAATGCATCGTGCGAGGCAAGTTTGTCTTCACAACGCTGTACATCGTGTTGTAAGTCACGAAGATTTTCGTTGAAGTCAGTAAGGCGACGTGCCGTATCTTCAAGAGATTGAGATCGTTCCAACACATCGTTGTTCAATTTGTCCCATCTGGTCTTCATAGCACTCAGCTCGTTCTTTACAACGTCCTTGTCAATGTCGCAAGCGCTGAGGAACGTTTCTCCAAGGGTTTTGTTGTTCTCAAATTCACCTGAACGCTTCCAAACTTCATTTCTGAATGACGACAATTCTTTGAGCTGTTTCTCAATGTCTTTGCGTTTGAACGAGGCTGGTTTCAAGCTCTCCAGCTTGTCTTCTGCTTGACGAAGCCATGGTAGGAAGGAATCTTGAGCCCTGTAGTATTTCTTGCAGTGCTCAGCACAAGTTTGCAGTTTCGTGTGCCTGTCGAGAGTGTCTTTCTTCAGACGATCCCACTGCGATTGCATCTTGTCCAGGTCTCGATGGAGCGTACGATTCTCGGTTTTCTGTGATCGTGCAAGAATGTCACGACCCTTATTCAATAGCATGATTACTTCGTGTTCCTTGCCCATCACGTTACGATAAATGGGCTCATGATGATCAAGCTGTTGCTGCAGAATCTCTCTGTCAGCCGAAACGAGAAGCTTCTCAGACATGTTACCGAGTTCATCTGCAAGCCAACCAAGAGTCTTGCTGCACGATGCTTCAAATTGTCTTCCATCTCGGAGATTTCCTTCAATTTCAGCTTTACGATGGTCAAGCTTCTTCTGCAAGTTATTATACAGTTTACCAACAGTTGCAAGCTTGCCCTGGATCTCGGATTTGGAGGCAGGGTCACTCAATACTTCACATAATTGGGCTCCTGCAGCTTCAGCGTCGGCCAGAAGGGGTCTTTGACCTTCCAATTGCCGTTCAAGATGTTCAATCTTGCGTAGTTGCTCTTCTGGGTCTTTGTCAAGAGGCAAATCATCAAGATTGTCTGAAATAGCTTGCAGGGCATCACGAAGACGATTTAGACTTGCATCGAATTCTCGACTAGTGTCAACAGCATCGCCCAAGCTCTGAGCACGATCATCCAGTCTTCCAACTTGATCAGACCATCTTTGAAGGATATTATTCAATTTAGTACTGATCTTCTGGCCATCAACCGAGTCAGCCGACAAACGTGCTAGTACACTCTCGCCAACCTGAACCAAATGGTCCAGTTGTGGTTGTTGAGTTCTGAATTCCTCCCGCAAGACCTGAACTTGCTGCACTTGACTAGCAACCATACGAGGATCAGAGGAAATTGGACCCAGAGCACCCAACATTCTTTCTTTTGCTCCCAGCCAAGAATTCAGACTCTCGTGGGTGTCATGGAACTCCTTGATGTCCTCCAAGAACTTGACTCGATCCTTGCAGCGATCAGAGATTGACTTCCAACGACTTGCAACGTCTTCAAGCTCATCATTGAGTCTGTCAGCGCCATCAGCGCCCTTCTTGCGGCGAACGATATCGCGCACTTGGGTCTTGGTGCTGTCCAAAAGCGACTGCTTCTCGTACATCTCTTCGACCACGACCTTGATCAGCTTAGCAGTCTTATCTGCCTCTTCTTTAGTCGCTGGAATAGATTCTTTTGGCAACTGACGCTCAATCTGGAAGGAATTTCATGTAATTCATAACTGTAAATTATTCAGGACAGAAGTAAATCAATTTTTTAATTGTACATACCTTATCTAAGAATTGAGAAAGGGTCTTCAAGTTCTCCAGAAGCTTTCGAACCTCCTCTTTCACATTGTCCAATTCGCTTTGACGATCAGTCAGACGTACACCAAGCAAGCCATAGCGGTTGTTGATCTCAGAGAGCTGCTGTTGCACAGGCGAGAGTTCCTCGAGATGGAAACCATCCTGGCTGGACCTTCGGCTACTGAATCCACTGCTACCACCTGGGGAGACCGGACTTTGAACGGCGTACGACTTAGTGGGGGAAGGTGAGCGACCGTCTTGTGACATTCGACGGACTACAAAAAAAAAAGTTTAAATAAAGAAAAACTGATGAGGCAGTGCGCTGAAAGTGAAGCCAGATGTGAATTATGTATTCAGAGGAGAAGAGAAGGTGTCGAGAATGAGCTGGAGTATTTGGCGTGTCTTGGATAGCCTAAGGAAAGCAGGTATACATACGTGGGCTAGTGATAGTAGTGCGTTTGGTCGGACTCGTGCTTCCACGACGTCTTGGTGGACTCTCACCACGCTCCTTCAGCAGACTGTCGTAGACAATGCCCAAGTCATTGACTTTGTCAACGGTATTTGCATAATCGCGATATTCCTTCTGAATGGGTTTCAATTCTTCAGCTTGAATCTTCAATTTCTCAAGATCCACTGCCACAGGTTGCAATCTCAGGACTCTTGTCTCAGTGCGATTCAACCAATCGAGAACTTGATCACGCAATTTTTCGTAAGCTGAGAGTTGTTCTGCTCGGGATTTGCTGAGACGCTGCTTTTCGTCAAGAAGATTGCCAAGTTCCTTCCATTGCGATTCAATTGCCTTGATTTTGTCTCTGATTGTCGCAGCATCAGTTATGTCTTTCTTGCCAACAAGATTCTTGCCATTTCGTATCAAATCCTCTAAGTTACCACGTTGATCCTCACGCTTGTCGGATAATTGCGCCATTTTACTTTCGTATTCAGACGCGTCGAGTTTACTCAATTCACGAGATTCTAGAATCTCAATCATGTGCGAATACCAACTGTCGAATTTGGTAGTCTCCAATGTAAAGTCATGAAGTGCTTGTGCAACTTCATCGAGGAATTCACCACGACGAAGAGATTTGTCGTTTAGCTTCTCGTATCGGCTCTGGACGTCTTTGAGTTTGCTCTCAATACGTTTGGCCACTCGAGCATTGCTTGAATTGACCAAGAGATCCTGGGCGCTGGTAGTTATAGCTTCCACACTTGGACGATGACTGTCCAAGTCAGATTGCAGCATTCGCTGTTCTCTTTGCTGCTCCTCCAAACGCTCTTTGTTGAGACTTGCTGGACGTTGCATGTTCTTGAATTGACTCTCAGCATTGTTGAGCCAAGCTACTAATCCATCCAAAGCGTCTTGCACGCCTTGACTTTGCACGAGAGCCGTGTCAAGCTCTTGGCATTTTTCAGCAAGAGCGTTTGAAAGCTGTCGATATTTGTCCTCCAAAGCCCTGACTGGTTCTTCAAGTTGGTTTGCCTCGCTTGGGGTGAGCTGACCCTCGAGGGATCTCAACAGAGCCTCTACACTCGCCTTTGCATTGTCTACAAGACGTGCATTAGCCAACAATTCGTTGTTGAGTGCCTTTGCCTTGCTCAATTGATCCTCGACCTGCTTGGGCTCGGCAGCAACAGGTTCGGAGATAATTCGGTGTACTTTGGGCTCAACTTCCTTCAGCCACGCTCGAGCCTTCTCCAAGGAATCGTGATAGTCACGCTGTCTGCCACCAACTCCTGAAAGCCTGTCTGAAAGATGATTTGCTCGAGACAACAGATCTTTGTATTGGGCTGTGACAATAGTAACTTCATTGCGAACTGGAGAATCTTGACTAGCAGTAGGCTCTTTGTGTGGCAAACGCTGTGGCAAACTGGTCCTAAAATCGTTGAGAACTTGGAGGTACTCCCTGCTCTCATCGACGAATTTCTGTGCTGCCATCGTGATAAATCGCAGATCAGCCTGATGGGCGATGACGTCGCTGATGAAGTCACGAGTGGTATCAGTGCTGGCAGTTAATTTATTTAAGTCTGACAGTGAGCGTTCTTTGTCCTCCAAAATGCGACGTGCCTTATCCAGCCATGTGGAGAACGACGAGATTTCATTCTTGAACTTAGAAAGTTCGTCGCGTGCACCACTCAAACGCTTCAGCAATCTGTCTGTGCGATCAACAGCACGATCATAACGAGTCTTCAGAGAACGTCCGTTCTTCTCGAGTGTGGATACTTCGTCGCTCGACAAAACATCGCTGCCGGTGATGACTACTTGACGTACTTGGTCCAGACAAGAGGACACGGGTCGGCTGTGCGCCTCTATATCCTCTTTTACTTGCTAGAAATATATATAAACAAATGTTTTTTATGAATAAATTAATAGCGAGAATGTTGTAGGAGGAAGTGAAACGTACCTTCATGATGTTAATTTGGTTTCTGAGCTCTTCGATGTCCTCCTTGACAACATCTTGGTTGGCAAGTTTATCTTCAACGTCAGATATCCATTGCAGGAGTTTAGTCAGTGTTTCGTCACACAGCTTGTACTTCTCTTGAACGGCTTGCTATAATGGGTGGCATTAAAATTTTGTTAATTCCCATAATATGTTAGCATGGATTAGTCTACACGAATTAATTAACCGCCATCTCACCAAAGGCGGTAGAATCAATAGAAAATCATTAAAACGTCCATGAGCCTATGGCATAACTCATACATGCAAGCACAAACACGCACAAACAGAACATACATAGATGTCATAAAGTATAAGTACAGTATATTTTGTTCGGTAGCTTTAATTTATCTGCAAGAGAGCTGCATACTTGTAACGTATGTGCTTTTGTATGCAGACTGAAGCAGCTGAAGATTTTGTCAAGCCATGTATCACTGGCAAGATATAATTTGTTCAAGCAAATAAATTAAAACGCACAATAAATGACAGTGTATGGCATAGTATAGATATGAAGTACTGTATATGTAACGTTTTCCGAAAGAGATGCTAAAAAAAAGTTTGTTGTAAAACAGGAATAACACCTGGAAAAAAGTAAAACACTCACATAAAAAATTATTAAAGATTCGAAATAAATTCGACAAAAAATCATCACATTTGTGTTATATACTGTTAAGGACAATGAAATTTATAAAATTAATTTTTAAAAATAAGTTAACTAGTAATTATTCAACATACATAAATATTGCCGCCTTTGTAAGAATGAAAAACTTTTTGACAATGTAAATATGACATTCTCCATCAATTCATTATGAAAACTTGACACATGCAATAAATTTGATCTATGGTAATGAAGAAATATTCAATTTGAATACTAACTAGGCCTTTGAGACAATAAACTATAGATTAATAACGCTGGCAAACTTCTTCAATTCTCAACAAATCATTCAAACACAATAATTAACTTATATGTCAAATCAGATTTTACGAAATAAATTAGAAAAAAAAAACACAAGAACAAACCGTATTGTATCTGTTAAGTAATAATTAAGTAAATAATTAAATAATACTAATCTTAATTTTAAAAAAGGCCGAATTAGCGTTGCTGATGCGATAAAACGATGGGAGATTAATGAAATCGAGTCGAAGCGATGTTGTTGGGTAACTGTTATGGCATGGGTCGTGGGCTGGACGGCTGTCAATTTGCCTTACAATCATAATATGGTCCACGCATATCGTATATGTAGTTAGTGTTAGGTGGGAAGGAGTCTAGTCTTAACACTGGACCCCGAGTTAAATGATGTACAAGCACGAAGATGTAAGTGTTGTGAAATATGGGAACACCATAAAAAACGAGCTGAATATATTAGAAGCATGGACATTGGGGTGATGATGACATAAACAATTTTTAACGCGCCCATACAATGAATTTTATTCATTTGGTCGACAGGTCAACCATCTCATGTCAACGATTTGATAGGATAGGTCCATGCAGGACCATGCCACCAAGCGTCGAGCAAAATGTCATTTCAATCAGGAATGAGTGAGCCCTCGTGTGTCATTGTATAAAAGGGTACATAAATAATAAAACTTTTGAAGCAATGCAATAGACCGTAACCTGTTGAAAAGCTATTAGGAGACATGTGCATATACGGTCACTTACCCTCGCTTCAGCGGCGAGAATGAAACCCCTCTCCAAGGCCTTCACGAAGTCTAGATCTTTCCCCTCTGGATCATTGAGAAACCTGCCTGCCACAGGATCTATCTTTCCTTCGTTTACGGCCTCTAGTAGACTCGTTATATCGCCAGTTACAGGGTCTTTAATCACGGTCGTGGAAGGGTCAACTAAACCTGACTCTAGTGCTTCACTCAATGTCAGCCGTTTTCGATCTAACACGGATGTTATCAAGAATGGATCATTGAACCCGCCCGTAGTGGGATTATAGAGACCGAATTGTAGCGTTTCAATAAACGATAGTCCACGTTTTTCCGTTGTCAGTAATCCAGACTCTACTGCTCTCGACAGTGTATACAGTTTTGATGTTTCTGTATCCAACACACTGCCCTTCTCGCCATCCATAATGCCCTTTCTGAATGCCTCTGGTAGCTTTACTAATTTCTTCTTTTGTAAATCTTTGATGAGAACTGAATCTGGATCGATAATACCGAGAGTCACTGCCTCCTTCAATGTCAATTCTTCATTAGTTTTGGGGTCGGTTAGCTTTGTTGTTTCAACATTCAAGAATCCTCTCTCCACTGCTGCTTCGAATGTAATAGGTTCAGTGAGGAAGACATTGATATCTTCGAATCTTATTATTTGCTGAGGTATCTTCCCAGTCTGTGGCTCAATTGTTCCTCTCTTGGACGAATCGACAACTTCGTCCGCCAACGCTTTGCTCAAAGTTATAAATTTCCCAGTTCTGGGATCTTTCACAACTGACTTGGATGGATCTAGAAGCTCGTATCGCACTGCTTCTTCTAAATTACACTCTCTGACGCCTTTATCTTTGACCGCGGCTTTTTGGAGTTCAGCAGATGTTTTACGATCTGATTGCTGGGTTAATGGCTTATCAATATTAACTAATAGGCCTCTTTCTAGTGCGATGTCAATATTATAAGCACGTTTGGTCTTCGGGTCGAGTACGCGACCTTTAGGTACATCGATTGTACCGTCGGAAATGCCTTCTAACAAAGATTTAATTTGTCCTGTCGTCGCGTCTTTCAGAGCAGTCGTGTCTGGATCAAGAAGACCTGAATTCAAGGCTTGAACTAAATCGTAAAATACATTTGTCGTTGGATCTACAAATTTACCACTATCTGCACGATATAAATGACATTTAACTGCATCCTCAATGGACATTGGCTTACTAGATGGCACGATTAAACCCTTCTTTTTGGCTTCTTGTAAATTCATTACTTTGTCAAGCTCGACTATAGTGTATGTTCCGCGAATATCATCAATAATACCCTCGGAAATAGCCTCCGAGAGTAAAATGTACAGATTGGTTTTCGTGTTTTTAACGATAGAAATCAGAGGATTAATCATTTCAACCTGACACGCTTCGGATAGCGTCAGTTTCTTATTATTCGAAGGATGAATAAATTCTCCAGAAGGCACATCGTACATTCCCATGTGTACACCGTCGTACAAACTAAATCCTGCACTCTCGATGTCGACGATCAAGCCTAACTGAAGGGCCATAGACAAAGGAATTGAACAATTCGCACCGGATTCTTTGAACATGCCTGAACGTCTATCAATGACTCCTGCACGACAAGCTTCGGCAAGCGATAGAAGTGACTCGCCTCTTTTATCCCAGTAGCACACCAACTTTGGACTGATAACGCACATCCTCATTGCTTCATGTAATGTGATAGCTCTGCCAGTGCTAGGATCGATAATCTTACCACTCTTTTCATCATATAAACCTTGATGAATTGCTCTTTGGATTGATATCGCTGCTTTGTTATCGACTATAAGACCTATTTCATAAGCCTCGCTCAACGATATTGCAATATTGTTTCTGGTAAAGTCTTTTACACGTCCTGTCGAACCGTCTACATGTCCTGTCTTTATCGCCTCCTTCAGAGTTATCTTCTTAGAAAATCCAGTTTTGGCGTCTTTCACTGTTACAGAATCAGCATCGATAAGGTTCTTCTCGATGGCTTGACTAATAGTCAAATAAGCGCCGGATTTCGGATCTAAAAACAAGCCTGTTTTCTTGTCTAGAATACCTTTGAAGATAGCTTCACTAAAGCTCATGGGTCTTCGGGTTTCCAATAAAACTCCTCGCTCGAAAGCTTCCTGGAAATCCATGGATTGACCCTGTTCAGTCGTGACAGTACCTGTCTTTGGATCTATAATTTTCTCTTGAATGGCTTTACTGAAGGTTATCAGTTCACCGTGTGGGTCTTTTACGATAGCAGAAGTTGGATCTATGAGTCCTTCTTTAATGGCACGATCAGTGGGAAGTCTTTCACGTGTTTCTAAACTCATAAATTGACCTGTCTTTGGGTCGTAGAAACCTTTGAATACCGCATCTGGCAGAGATATTTTACGTTTTGCAGGCACAACTAATCCACGATCTAGAGCATCGATTAATGATAGAGCTGTGCCAGTGGACGGATCTAAGGCTGTCCCAGACTTTGGATCAATTAAACCAAGTTTAATAGCATCACTTAGTGTTATCACGTCTCCAGTTCGTGGATCTTTTACAGAGGGACTATCGTAACTGATTAATCCCTTTGCAATAGCTTCTTCTAATGTTAATCGATCGCCATCAATAACAAATCGTCCAGTAATGGGATTGTAGCACTGGTGGGCTAGTGCTTCTTGTAAAGTCCAGGGTTTCGTTGTATTTAGAATATATCCTTTCTCCAAGGCAACGTCGAGTTTCATAGGATGAGGATACAAAAGAATTCCTTTCTCTAAATCCACAAGTCCAGTCTTCTCGGCTTCTCGCAGAGACACAACCACTTCTTTTCGATCATCTTTTACTTTAATCATTCTACCGTCAACGAAATCGTCGGATAGAGCTTGCTTTACCGTTAGCTCATCACCAGTCATGGGATTAAGCACGAGTCCTGTCTTTGGAGAGTAATATTCCTGGATAATTACGTCGATCAATGAAGGCACGAATGGCGTAGTAATAATCAATTTCTTGTCTAGTGCAACGTCTAACGGCAGTAATTCTCCAGCCTTGGTGTCACGAAGGCGACCAGTATTAGGATTTACTAATTTAGCAGTTAATGCATCATCGAGAGACAAGAAAGAACCAGCTTTAGTGTCTTGGCATTCAGTTATAAATGCATCAATGATTCCACGACGAACTCCCTCTTCCACGTCGATTAATTGTTTCGTCATTGGATCTTGAATATTTCCCGATTCTGCATCGTACCATCCTTTATTTATTATGGCTTCCAGTGAAATGGGCTTACGAAGTCCAGGGAGAACTAAACCCTTCAAGAATCCAACCTTGATGTCGATCTCTGTACGAGTTTCAACGTTGATAATGACACCGCGATTCAGATCAATGATTCCTGAGTCTACTGCCTCAGATAGAGGAATAATTTCATCTGTCACTGGGTTACGAATACTTACTGAGTCAACGTCAATGAGACCAGTTTCTACAGCATCAGCTAGTGACAATTGCTCACCAGATCTTGGATCCTGAAGATCTCCACTGACCGAATCACAAATACCAGATTCAATTGCTTCTTGTAGAGTTAAAGATAAAGACTCTTCTTCAGTTATCTGGGTTCTCTGGACAATCAAGCCATGTCGTACAGCTTCTAAGAATGGTATTTTCTTTCCGCTTTTTGGATCGACCATGTATCCCACATTTCGGTCTACTAAAGGTCTATTTATTGCTTCGCGCAATGAAACATATTCTTCAGTCTTACTGGACAAATCCTTGACCCATACATTGTCTGGATCGAGAATTTCCAGTCCAAGAACGAATTCATGGAAGCCAATTGTGGTACCAGTGTAAGGATTGATGAATTTCTCGGCATTGATATCGTACACTCCTTGATTAGCAAGATGTTGTGCTGTTAAATTTCGCGAAATTTCTATCCTAAACCTTGGCCTTTCTTCCAGTATACATATTTTCGTTTGACTCAGTACAATAACAGATTCGCTCAGTTGAATTTCTTGGTTCTCCAAAGCATCTTCAACAGTAAATGGCAGCTCTCTCTGTCCAATCATGATCCTGCATGTACTAGGGTCAATAAGGTCGTTCTTTATAGCATCATCTAAAGTCGTTTGGATCGCTCGTGATCCCTGTACTTCGATTTCATCTTCTGTCCGATTTTCTTCAGACACCGAAGATGGTTTTTCCTGTGTCTTGACGTTTTCTGTAGACTTTACGAGAGGGCTCTCTTGAGGAGTCCCTTGTGATTGATGAATGGGACTGGCTTCTTGAACTGGTGACATTGTTGGTCTTCTATCTATCGATTTACGATTTTTTATCGCGTCGACCACGACTTTTCCAGCGAGTACAGGAGCTGCAACCACAGCCAAAAGTCCAAGTTTAGCAGCTTCCGTGACAGACATTGAACTTCCATTTTTGTCTTTTATCTTTCCAGTCTTGGGATCCAAAAGTCCTTTCTCAACAGCTTCTTTTGTGGTGATTGGAGCTGCAGATTTAACGTCGTAGACGACAGAGTCCGATTCAATAAGGCCAGCCTCCATTGCTTCTGTAAGATTGTAAGATTTATTCGTCGCTGGGTCGTGGAATTTTTCAGTAGTCTCGTCGTAGATTTGATCGACTGCTTCCAGGACAGTCATGCCTGTGTTTGATTTTTTGGGTGATTCTGAAGTTCCAGATTGAGAAGTGTCAAGAATTCCTTCCTCAATAGCTTTAGCTATTGGCATTACGTCTCCTGTGCCAGGATCTGTATAAGTACCAGCGTTCATGTCAATCAATCCTTGTTCAACCGCATCGCTAAACGTCATTTTTATGTCTCTGGTCGTAAATTCTTCTCGAGTCTCCGACTCATCCTTTACGATACCTTGCCTCTGAGCATTAATCATAGAGATCACTTCTCCGGTCTTTATATTCTGAACTTCTGATGCATTTAGTAATGTGTATCCAGGCAGAAGTTGAATAGTCTTTGTCGTGATTGTGTGGTAAGAAGTTATCGTCTCCGTGACAGCAGTTACTGCACTTTCATCTTCAGGCTTTGCTTCAACTACCAGAAGACCGGATTCAAAGGCTTCGGTAATTGGAATAATGTTGCCAGTCTTTGGATGGATGAAAGCAGCCTTATCTTTGTCTATAAGACCAGCCTCAACGGCTTTTGTTACTTCTATACTATCAGGTGCAGCTGGATATGGTAGGGACATGATAAAATTATTCTCGATTGCTTCCTCAAGAGAGAATTGTTGGCCGGTTATTGGATGTGTCACTTCTTTCATGCTGGGATCGATGAGACCTCGTTTTAAGGCAACAGGAAAAGTCATGCCAACAGGTGGCAGTGCTACTGGACTCGTGGACTCTTGTGAATCAAATTTATTTTGTACAGTTGCTTCAACAAGATTCATATCTCCATGTTGCGTATGAATAATCGATTTATCAGCATCAATATCGTCTTTTTCAATTGCAGACTGAATTGTCGATTTACTTTCATTGCGAGATGATACTTTCGAAAGTGGATCAACTATTTCACAAACGATAGCTTCGTTCAGAGTTAAATGTTGTCCTGTCTCGGGGTGAATTATTTTACCCTCCTCGCGATCCAGCAGTCCTTGGGTATACAGCCCAGGAACGGAAAGACTTCTTGCCAGTGGAACTAAAACATTTCCGCTTTGTGGATCCAATATTCCACGGTCGAGAGCTTCCTTTATAGAAAGAACATCGCCACGCTGTGGGTCCACAATTTTTCCTTTGCTCGGATTGACTTTACTGATATTTATTGCATCTACCAAAGACTCTTTACTGCTTCCTTTCACAGTCGGTTCTAATAACTCCGCAGTTTCCTGGTCGATTAAACCACGCTCAAGAGCTTCTTGTGGAGATACAATTTTCTTTCGCATTTTCTGTAGTATAATCGGTTTCGCTTCTCTCTCTGGACTTTGAGAAAGAGACTTAGCTTGGCCAATGGTGACTTTGTATTTTGGTTCGGTCGTCACACGACATCGAGTCTTTTCTGCTAAACTTGGTCCCATCTCATCGGCTTCATCGAATGTCAATTTAGAAGGCTCTGCAATTTTCACTGTGACACTTGAATCGATTTCGGTGACTAATTTATTTATCTCATCTGGTGCAATAACTCCTTTGTCTAATGCTTCATTGGCAGACATCTCTTCTTCTGTTCTCGGATCTTTCACAACCACAGTCGTTGTTATGATTTCCGACTGACTCACGACTTTATCAGGAGTCACTAAACCTCTTTCTATGGCAACCTCTCGTGGGATTTTCTCGCCGGTTTTTGGATCCTTGATCATTGCTTTCTTCACGGCTTCGACAGCTGCTGCAGCGGCCACCAGAGGTGTTCCCACAACTGCTATTAATCCAAACTTGGCTGCATCGGCGAAAGAAATTTTGTGGCCTGTTTCGTCGACGTAAACTCCGGTCTTTGGATTTAATACCTTCGTTTCAACTGCTTCCTGTAGACTAATTTCATGTCCTGTCTTTGGATTCTTGACTATTACAGCTTCAGGTTCTAGAGTACCTTCATTCACAGCTGTTAAAATGTTTACTGACTGTCCAGTTTCTGTAAAGATCACTAGAGCTGTCTCTGGATCGTAAATAACTCCTTGACTTACTTGAACAGGATCCGAAGTGACTTGTTCTCCGGAATTTAATGCTTCCGTGTCTTTTGAAGGATCATCGATATGTGTTACTTCTACTCGATCAGGTTTACCGGATACTTTAGTTATTTGAATCATCCTAGGATTTGTTTGATCAACTTCCATGGTCCTGTGTTCTAAAATTATTAATTCCTTGGCAATCGCGTCTTTCATTGATATTTTATGTGGATGTGTATAATGCCCTGTAGCATCCAGAATATTTTTTTCTAAACTACGAAGCAATGAAATTTTCCTTCCATTCTTTGGATCAATCACGACTCCAGAGTCAGGATTAATTATCTCAAGCTTCACGCATTCCTCAAACGACACGAGTCTATCCGTTCCAGGAATAATAAAAAGCCCAGTCACTGGATCGAATAATCTCTGTTGAATGGCTTCTGATAGCATCCACCCCTCAGAAGGCAACTCAAATATTTTTTTCTCTATGGAAGTTGATTCTTTCTCTATGAAAGTCTCAACTTCAGTCTTAATATTTGTTGAGGCTTTTTGCAATTTCGATACTGGCTCCTCAAACTCGTCAGTGGATTTAACAATGACAGTACTAACATGCTCGCCTTGTCGACAATTCGTTTTTGTGGGTGAGGAACTTGTGGATTGAGGGGAATCAATTCCAATTGCCTTTGTTGGCGAAGACAATCTTAATTGTACAGAAGACAATTCTGATGTATTGATAGAGACAGTGGTGGTTATGCTAGGACTAGGTTTAACATCAATAGGAGAACTCGTTGACAAAACTACTTCGTCCGTTTTCGGTTGTACAAATTCATGATTTATGATCGTCGTTGTTGTCCCTATAGCTCTGGGAGGAGATGTCGATCGTTGTGGTAGTGACGGTTCATTAACTTTAGCATAAACAGTACTTTCAAACACCATTTGCTTCGATGGAGAGTCACGCGTTTTCTTCGGGGAAGGTCTGTCGGGTTCGCGAATGTCTGGATTACTAATTAAACCTTGCTCAACGGCTTCTGCTACAGTCAGTCGTCTACCAGTGTCAGGATCAGTGAACTCCCCTGTTCGTTCATTCACTAATCCTCTAGTAACAGCGTCTCTGTAAGAGATCTTGTAGTCCCTCGTAATAGTCTCGCCTGTTTCTGTGACCGTAACGTAACGTTTTATTGTCTTCGTCACAGTCTGTGTAGTCACTGTGATGTTTAAAACACTGGCGAGCAAAGCTGCGCCATCAGGTGTTATCAAGCCACGCTTGATAGCGTCTTCAAGAGGCACTGTCTTTTTTGTTCGCGGGTCCAGTAGCTGGCCCGATTGTGGGTTCAGTAATCCAAGTAATACTGCTTCTAATACACTGACTTCGCACCCGTTTTCCGTCACTCCTATACCGCGATTCAGCATCTCCATAACTTCTGGCCTTGCGTGTCCTAATTCAATAGCTTCATTGAATGAAACTGTCCTGCCTGTATTTAAATCAACGACAAATGAACCACCGGATTTCGGACTAATTAAACCTTTCAGTAGTGCAGTATTGAGACTTATAAACTCGCCGGAAATAGGATCTTTAAAGCCATCAATATCGAAAATTGATTTTTGCGCGACAGATGTTATCAGTCCCTGATCAACCGCTTCAGGTATTGTCAGTTCTTCTCGAGTTTTCGAATCCCTAAATCGTCCCTCTGCTTTGATTATACCACTCGCCAAGGCATCAGAGAGTGTCAATAAATCGCCTGACTTGGTGTCAGTAACAGATTTAATATTGTCAGCATCCAATACTCCGACTGATATAGCTTCTAGAATTCCAAGTTTTGTTTTATGTGCAGGGCTAAATATTTTTCCCTTGTCATCAATGATCTCTAAATCACAACAATCTTTGAGCGTCATTGGCTTGACGATTAATTGTCGTCTTCTCGCCTCCTTGAATGACAGCTTCTCCATTGTTACTCCATGCACATACTTTCCACTCTTGGGATTGAGAATTCCTTGATTTATCGCTTGAGCTATGGTGATCTTCGTGTCGTTTCTTTCATCCACGATTTCTCGCACGTCTGGATCAATAATTCCCCTCTCGACTGCCTCATCAAGCAGATAACTCTCTCCGGTATTTCTGTCGATGATTTGACTCATTCTGTCATCAACCAGACCCTGAGATACAGCATCAGCCAGGGCAAGGGCTCCTCGTCTTATCTTCACAGTCGTGTTGACCTTCGCCAGATAACCGCGGTTGTAGGCTTCCTCAATCGTCATCATCTCGCCTCCCTCTGACACGAACTGACCTGTCTCGGGGTCCAATAAACCCTGTCTCATCGCATCGGCAACGCTAACCGCGGCTGTAGAGACACACGTTACCTTGACTCTGTCGTCGCCCTGTTCCGCGTCAAAAAGCTCCCGTTGAATAGTTTCGAGAAGGGACAAACGTCGGCCATTCTCAATGACACCACATGGCCCCAACAATTGTCTCGCGAGTTCTACGTCGATAAGATTGAGGCTGACAGCCTCCTCGATCGTAACATTCGTCTTGCCGTCAATGGACGTTGCAATTCTGCCATTCCTAACATCTAGGATCCTAAGACTGATGGCCTCGCCCACTGTAAGGACTTGGCCAGTGCTGGGATGCACAATCCCCCTAGCTTCTATCACGTTGTCTGTATCAACACCGACCTCGGGCCTCTGTAGCCTTTTAAGACTCCTAATCTCACTAAAGTGCATGCTGCTGTTGCTGCTGCTGGTTCTGTATGACTGCGTGCCATCGGTCTCACTCTCCCTCGGGGCATCGCCATTCGTCGCCACGAAGCCGCTATGATTGCCATAGGGCCTCTTGAGTGGCGACGACTCCCTCGAGGACATCCGTTGAATTTCACTTGACGACTCATGTCGCTCAGACGAGTACCTGTATCAATTGGAAGGTGAACTCGTCAATTTCATATTGTTTGATGAATAGAAAAAAAAAAATCAAGCTAACTACATCACACAATTTAGCTGTTTCTCATCATGCTATCTATTGTTTTCTTGATATATTTTCTTTTTAAAGCACGCATTTATGGGGTTGGATATCTTTGTCGTGGGGAGTTAAAGCCAAATAGCTGTAAGTGTTTTGTAGGTGGATGCTACTACTTACTGCGACTGGGTGTAGTGTGTCGTAGTCGAGGTGTATCGTTCCTCGCTGGTTGTACTTTCATAGATGTTAAATTCAGTACGAAATGTACGCAGTGGTCGTTGCTCTTGTAGAGCACGCTGAAACAGCAACGACAACAGATACGTTACTGTGAACATTCTCCTAGAGTAGCATTGCACACGTGTTGCCTCTTTGATAATTAACTCTAGCAGTCGCGTTTTCTTTAATCATCATTAAATTGTGTGTGTTTAAGACACTTTATGGTATAATATAAATGTCAGTGTAGACACTGAGTATATATACATATTCCTATACACGAATAGCAATTTCTTGCACGAATAGACTATTCTTATTTGCAATTCAAAGTGCATCGCACTGATGCACGAGATTTCGTGACGAGCGTGTTTAGTAAGGAGTATTTTTAGAGAATCACGCACACAAGAACATCTACAAAATAATTAATTGTCTCATCAAAGGAGTTTTATCACAGTAGTATACACGATTGGATGTCTCGTTACATAGAGAGAGATGATTATATCACCGTTTAATGTTTAAAAAAAAACTTAACGTCGGTTAAAAGCCTTGAACCGGCAACACGTGTGATCAAACTGAACCGTCATCTCGACACATTCAAATAAAACTGAAGTAGCTGCAGGACAGGTTGACGTTTAGAAGTCTTTCAAGTATCTCTATGACTGCTCACGACAGCAGTATATGAAGCAACTATAAAATGTAACGTTGTTATAAACCACGGTTAGACAGTGGAGTGAGCGAGCAAGCGAATCAGTTACAGTTTGACGGACGTGAGAAACGCGCTGTTGATGCTTGACGAACACGGAAGAGCGATAGTGTGAACGTTCTGACGGTCGGCGACCGTGAGACTGGGTGCTTCCCGCATTACTATTCATAAAAATCCTGTCTATAAATAATTTCCCCACCTTTCAAGCAACAGCAGTGATCAAATAAGATTTGAGAGCGGGGGTGGTTCGTTGCTGTTCTGCTTTAGTCTTTGGCAGTTCATATTTTTAGAGCATGTCCAGACGCCGGCTTTTCCGCACGCAAAACATATTATCGTGGTACGTCAAGAGTCACGTCGTTTACGGTTCGGTCTTCAAGTCTAACTGATATCATCAGCAGCTTTATAAGTGCTTTAGTGAATGTGTCCTATCTCTAATAATTGGTGCTATTAGATTATCTTGGAAGTATTTTTATTATTCTATTAAATGATTCATCGTTTTATTCGACTGATCTTGATATTGAATAAAAAAAATATATTTTTCGACAACGAAATTATTTTTGATAGTTCAACAGTGACACTGGGCAAATTGTGAGGAAAAGCTTTTATTAATTCTGTTCTATAAATATAGTTGATGACATTGCATTTAACGACCTCCATTGCCCTGAACTTGATTCTCATTAGTTGCACAACGCGTTTGGATGTGAGACAGATCTTACGAAATAACTATTTTCACGCGGCAACATCTCTTTTGCTTAATTTTCAAAAATACCCTAAAGACTCACGAAAGATCGAGGACGATTCATAACTGATTCGTTTCACCTGGACGAATACTTCCGGCTTTCGAATTTATTCTGACGTCCTTCAGATTGTATAATTAATGTATGCTGAATACTGGGAAAAAATTTTGATTGATTATGTGATTAGTGCAATTATGTTCAGTTGATGCCTCTTTAACTGTGTGAGAAGGAGTATATGCAGTCAATAATGAGACCAATTTTAAAATAATCAACAATGATTCATTGAGCATTGGTTTAAAGACGTATGATTCAGTTTGCAAACATGTATTTCTCTTAT
>JABSMT010005533.1:0-20196 GCA_018902335.1 Eumacrocentrus americanus | reverse complement strand
ATATATATATATATGTACATTCAATTGACCATTGGTATGAGAAAGCAGCCACGTTTATACGCCATTCATTCCAATCCAAATGCTAATTGGATAGTACTATACAAGAGAATTAATTGCCTACTGCACAGAGCCTGTTGATGGGTATTCATGCGTGAACACTGCCCCTTTTTAATTGAATTTTGACCAATATGCAAAGAGATTCCATCAGTGTGTCACCAAAAACAGAATTCTACAATATTTAGCAATTACTCATTTAATCCGCTCGCTCTGTAACATGTATTAATATTTATCTCTTTTCTCGCTTGAAAGACAACAGGAGATTTACCAGTGCGATGGATTTATCGTCGTGTATCTTGCTCGTGGATGGAGTCGGCGATTGCGTCATTATCTATGTTGAATGTATGCCCTCCGTTGGCGGGTGACGAATTGGATTGCATCCAGCAGCAGCAGCAGCATACCTCTTGCGTGCCCTTTGGCCTCGCCGTCATCCCATGATTAGCGTGCCGACAGTCAAGCGGACAGACATTGTGGATCGTCGTCTTTGGCGACGATGTTGCTCTGATATCAGTATGATCAATTGCCGGAGCAATTAATACCAGTGCTTGCTTCATTTGTCCATGTATCAACGCACGGTGTGCTGATGCTGCATGCCAGTCCCATTGCAACTCTCACACACGTGATGATAGCGGCAACACACCTTCGAACTGCTGCTGCTGCTGTTGATTAATGAGCAGATGTGTGTTGTTGGGATTTACGAGAGCGTCTATACTGATGACAGAGGCACAGCTGTCGCGACACAGTTCGCAGAGTTAAGACTGCTGTCAAGCTCTTCATGGATTGAAACTTCTGGGAATTGTTTCTCAAGAGAGAAACCTCGTCTCTGTTGCTGCTGCCGCTGCTGCAAACACTTAGCCGTTGATTAAACTATCCAAGTACTTTGTCAAACTTCATTTGTAAAGTGACAGAAAAGTTTAATTGTTTCTCGACGAATGCTTGTCATTGTTGCATTGTATTATGTAGTGTTACAGGCGGTGAGATGAATCACGCCGACTGGATGGTTACGACACCTCGCACGGTTCACCCGCGTCGCGGGAATTCGTCCGACTAAATGCAAGAACCGCGCGCGCCAAAGAGACTAAGTAGTCGTGGGGCCAACTGGTGCGCGCATGTCTGGCGCGTGCAACGGCTCTACTACTGACAAACGCGCGATTTTTGCCCCCACAACATATAAAAGAAAAGCAGAGCAGAGTTAGCGAAACGAAGAAAAAGAGGAGGAAGAAAAGGGTACTTTTACGAGTTAGAGCAAACTTAGCCAGGTGGAGAATAAATAGAAAGGAGTCCTCTTGTAGCATATACCTACGACTGCAAATGCTTCTCGTGCAAGCTCGCGTACGTGCCCTCTTGCTTCCATTATTCACTCACTTATTTCTCTTTATGTTGCAGCGTCGACTGTTATGTTATTTGACCACGAGCAATCTCCACTTTTTCTTTGTGCCACTTGGATTTGTTTTACAATGCCGGCGTGCTACCAACTTTCTTGCATAAATTCCACAGAGAAATTCAAGCCAATTGATGGAACGATCTGCAGCAGATGAGGTATACGATGTTATGTAGAAGAGATACTTATTCTGAGTCACAGAAGGATTAATTGAAAAAAATAAAGAAATAAAATAAATGTGTTTGGGTTTTCACTCACTTGTGGAAGATTTTCCAAAAGATGAGGACACTCATACGTCGGTAAATCGCTTCACCATTTATTTTCGCAGTCATGATTTATCTTACGCGAATTTCACAGCCGCCGACACATTGGGGGACGCGGTTCGTTGGATGAATAAATGTTTTCGCCGGCAAAAATCCCTTCTCTCTCTCTCTCTCCCTCTCTGGTTTCTTTGAATTTTTCACGGTGAATTGCTTGATTTTCAAGCGCCCATTGGACTTCCATTGTTATATCCAACGAGAGTCCAGTCCTCTCACTTTCCATCACTCCCTCGTTTAAACTCTGACGAAAGTACGTTCTTGCTCTGAGAACGAGAAATTGGATCGATTCACTGCCATTGGCTCGTGAATAATTACTATTGTCTCAAGAATTATACTCGCGGGAATATTACTGCTGAGCTGCGCGACGTTATATATTCTCTCAACTATCTGAAAATGATAATTAAATATTTGTACAATCGAATATGTAAATTCAATCTTTGTCATCTAATTAGTTATAATTACATTGTCAACCGTTTCAGCGGAGAGACAGAGAGAGAGTAGGTGTTTTGTCACTTAAAAATTTGTTTCTTGGGTGCACGCTGAGTTGTTATATAATAAATTAATTAATCGGACGGATGCGCGAGCCTCGATCGTTCCGTTGGCATTCAATTAACTCGCAAACTTTCAGCGGAGCATCGAGAGTAATTACGCATCGTTGCGGGATGCCCATCCACGTACATATATATGTAGAGGGATGCTGTATGGAGGTCGAGGGACGTCGAGTGCCAATGGACGACGTCGACCAGCTGTGTTTCTGCTTCAACACCAATGTATATAATCGATTTGCATAGGTGAGCTCGTATAACATCATTTTATCGTTAAAAAAAAAGATCCCCCTGCAAAAATGTTCCAGCTATATATTATATTTCGGGTTTTATTTGAAAATTTATTGCATCATACCGAGCACTAACGATTGCTTGCATTGACTGACTCAATAAAAACATTGCTGGAGAGTCGAGGATCGAAAGAATGCGGATCAATCAAGCGATGGGCGCACTCGTAAAGGGATGATTCGACGTTCCACTCTGACATTCCGACGATATTCGAATGAACGTCACGCGCGACCAAGTCCCGTTTATGCTCATCGAGTTCCCACTTACCTTACTCTCACTCGATGAAGCTTCCCACTTGGTCTCGACGGTGATATCGGACGCCTCCGGAAATTACACCAGAGGGAAAAATTCCCACAGGAAGGAAAGAGACACGAAATGTATATTGAATTTGTAGAATATATTTCGATCATTATTGATGAGTGGTGTATGCAATAAAAAGCCCAGCATGTCTGTGGGACTCGTATCATATAACATTATACCGCGTATAGATGATGATGAATACGAAGATGAGAGTGCAGTTGCCGAGGTATATAGTCGAATGGCTCCATGAAGAGTTGACCCGATCTATCACCAGCTTCTATCGTGCTTGAACACGCTCGTGTTTCTTGTACATATATAGACGTGCCTTACTGGGTTATCCGAGCTTGAGCGTTCAACGTTGGACAGCAGGGAGAGAAGATCCTATTGGCGACATTGATTAACCATCAATCCTGGTTGGGAGAAAGCGAGACCATGACAACACTAAAATCAACAATATCTGTGACATGTCTTTCACATTGCTTCCTATTCGGAGTCCTCAGTCTTTTTTACTCCAGTCAATGACAAAGAGAGACTTCTTCTCTTTGTCTCGTTAAGACCTCGAGAGAATACATTAATGACGATGATGATCTAGAAACGATCGAGTCAAAGGAAAAATGTTCCAATAGAAGAGGAAGGTCAGGATCGCTTTCCTCCTCTTCACTTCTATCACTTCATATTTTTCTCCCCTATTCTATCGTGAGCGTCGCTTATCAATCGCAGCGCGGCCTCAGGGGAAAAACGTAGCTCCTCCACTCGTTATCGTTGCTTCAAGTGTAGAATCGATATCGCTGCCACTGGGGACCTCGGAAAGCATCGGAGAAATAAGAAGATCACATGCAGTGTAAGTATATGGTCATGATGCCTGTACATAGGATACAGGAGATAGGCTTTAGCTTTCATACGCAAATTTTAATAGCAAGACTCATCGTTTGGCATAAAATTCCTGGAATCATATATCGCTGCCCCGATAAAGACGATCGGCATGAAATTTACGCCTGGGAAGTTTCTTGATGGTGTGGAGCACGAATCAATTTTCACCACGATGCTCTTGGGAATCGAATGCTATATGATTGCTGGCCGTTTTCTAAGTTTGTCATCATCGGTTTCGTAAATTAAATTTCACCTTCCACTTATTCTTTTTGTGTATGTGCCTGCTTTGATGAAATATCAAAGGTTAGCACCTTTTTTTGTACATGTATGCCGTACTCAGAGGGAAATTGAAGTGCCGCAGCATGGCCACGGTGAATAATTAGTGGGTTACACGTGGCTGCACTTGATCCCAGTGAATCCACAATTATTCTTGGATAACTCTCGGCTACGCCAGTCGTTCAACATACACTGGATAAATTATTTTAAATTTTAAAATTACTCTTGAGCGCATATTGGCGCGTCCACGAGGATTTGCCATGAACACGAGGACGTACGCATGAATGTACACCGTAGCCTGGAGAGTCTGTACATGGCATGTCCGATGACCGATGCCACGTCGTTCCTACGTGCGCAGATTCTGTGTCGTCCACCAAGAGCAACTGGCCCTGACCCCTTGTTACATGGATGACTGTGTGCTCTGCATGGCCTGGTAACTGCGTGAAACAATATCATCAGCTGGAAAAGCCTGACAGAAATGTTCAGCGATGAAAATTTCAACTGCACCACCAGCTCTCGCTTCTCTCTCTCCCACTATCCACTCGACTTGCTCCGGTCGATGATGAAATTGTTTGGAATTCTAGAGAAAGAAAAAAAAAGTCAAGAAAAATCAACAACGGATGAACCAGAAGGCTTGTTCAATTTTTTTGCCATCGTTCGTGTAGCCATTTTTCAATAAATTCTTCTAGCCCCGTCGACCAACGAAAGTATGTATGTTAAAAAAAAAACTGATCGTACCATTTCAACAATTAAACACAGCAAGAAGAGATCCGTACTTGGTTTTTAATTAATAAGAAAACTGTAACATAATAGATTATTTCTGAGGCTTATAATTTTAACAAAAAGAAGAAACTTTTTATCCCTCTTAAACGGGATTTTTTCGTGGCTTTTTCTTCTTTTTCTTGTGTTGCCCTTCGACTCCTTGACAATCTCTGCATCTGGCTTGCTCCTATCCGCAGCTCGTTTACGTGATTGATCTTTTCGTTGAAAAGTTGAACGAGTAACTTCTCGAGGTGGTACACGGTTCAACTTTTTTTGGGGATAAGTCCCCGATGTAAATCTATATTCTTCCTTTTGTTTTCTCTATCTTTCTCCACACAGCTAAACTTCCGAATTCATCGTCCAATGGAAGGAAAATATTTTATACATACACACATACATACACGTATCAGGCACCTATACAAAATATTGTTCTATTTATATGACTGCACATTCATTGGAAGGTCACTCTTGTATTTCGAATTAAGTGGCGTATGGTTGCAAATATACTCACAAGAGTCGGATCAGGTTTCGATGACAAAGTTGAGGCACGTCGATGATGATGAAATCTACAGATGCTGCTACTGCGTCGTGAAATCGGTGTCCTTGTTGCCTCCATTCCCTTCATCCACCGGCATCTTTTATCTCCAAGACGTCAGTGAGCGTATCACGTTCGTCGTCCTCGTCGTCGTCTCTCATGCATAGTCCTTATTCCTCTCCTATCACTTCCGCTACAGTAGTCGAACCACGTACTCACTAGACATTTTTCCTCGTATTTTTTTTGTCTCTTTCACTCCTCATTCGCTCCACGACTCTGGAAAAACATTGGCCTTTCCGTGGCGTATCTCGATGACGAGATAAAACTTTCAAAGAGTTTGTTTATATCTCCAGGCAAACGGAAAGAAGAGAGAGTTTTTGCCTCGTTTTACGATATAAACAGGAAGATAGTAGTATCCGATTATGAAACTAATTCAATTAACTTACATTACCTCAAATTAACTGATGTCGTGGAGATATATAGTAAACGTGAAAATGTTATCGTATTTTTTTACCACTCCTCCTTGTCCTCCTCTTCTTCCTCTCTAATAGTTAGAATTTTCTTTCTCTGCCGCCATAAAAGCTCAGTCAATCTCTGTCTAACTCATTTATAATTACTCCTGCGTGCACTGCCAACAGTCGTGATAAAGCTCTAATCTCACCGTAATTAAGTTCTCCAACAACAGTCTCATTTGATTCCCGCAGGAACATATAACCGTTAGATAAATTATAAATATATACGTTAAGGCTAGCTATATATATATAAATCACTTGTAAATACGCGAGAGTACGGCTTGAGATCACGCAATGTTAGGACTTGATGGAAAGGATACAGAAATTATATATAAACATATATATGTATATATGCTAAGACCGGTACTCTACAGCTTGTACACGCTGTATATTGTTCCTTCTCCAACTGATGTCTAACAATACAATACACCGAGAGTAGGAACTTAGGGAGTTAAAACGAAGTTTCGGAGGGTTGAGGTCTCATATGCGCTTACTCACGTTCTGGATCTTGGCGATGTTAAAGAGCCGGGACAACGCCCACGATCACGTGTATAAAGGTTTGTCGGTAATGCTTCCGGAGGCAAGATCCTCGCGACGACAACAATGTGCAGCCGATGAAGGTGATGTAGGTGGGAGGAGGGTCAAGCCAGAGACAGAAGCAGAAGAAGACAGAGCGATGTCGACGGCGCGGGTGTATCGAGATGAACGTGCGTGGTCTCGCCGCGTGGGGCTCATGCAGGAGAGGGTTGAGACTCGTACAAAAATAAGCAGCGAAAGAGAAGGAAAGCTTAAGCTCATGCAAGAGGGAGAAAAGAATATACGTCGCTTCCGTCTAACGTGTATCGACTGACTGAGAGCGTAGCGAATAAGGGTGACTCGTCAGCTGGTGCACTTCCATCCCTTGCTCTTTCAATCTCTCTTTCTCTCTCACATCGGTCTTTTCTCATGCGCGCCTCCCGTACTATCAGCGTCCCTCGGCCGAGAGAGAGAGAAAAAGTACCGCGGGCGGTTTCGCAAACCGCCCCACTTTTCCCCCGGCTCTGTGCTCATCTCTCTTTTCTCTTCTATTTCCCCGACGGGCCCGCGATGCCACCACCATCATCCGGCGCGTCACTCTCTCTTTCTCTGTCTCGCTGGCTGTGAGGTATAGATATAGAGACACTCGACATCGCACCCGGACTTGGATGAAGCCGCGGGGGAAAACTGGATAAAACAGGTCGGTGAGCGACACTGACGAAGGCAACCTTCCAACAAAGAGCAGCGTGCCACACTACGCTCGTGTCGCCAGAGTGACAGAGAGAGTCTATAGGAGCTGAGAGAAAGAGTAGAGAAGGAGAAAAGAGAGCTGAGAGAGTGATTGTGTCCCCTCAAGTCTCACCCCGTCCACGTTCATGTGACTCTTTTTTTCTGTATGTGTTTGTATTAAACGCGATTCCAAGGGAGGACAAAAAATGCTTTCACATCCATTTGGTGACAGGCCTTTCGCCTTTTTTTTATAACCCCCAAGCTTGCGTTTTCTCTCTCTCTCTCTCTCTTTCTCTCTCGCTTCACCATCTGTCCTACTGCTATCCGAAAGCCCTCAATAGGTCTTTTTTTATCCTCTGTCTCCCCGGACAGAGAATTTCGCTAGCCGTCTGGACGAAATGGCTCTACGGATTTCCAATTCGGTCGGTAGACCCAATGACCAAGCTGTTCTCTAACTGCATCTGCCGGAATCCCCGATGGTCTTGCATTTGACGGCCTGGATGTATCAACAATATAATGGGAGTTTCATCGGCCAGTGCAGCTAGACTCGGATCGTGGCTGCACACATTGTATATAGATGCCGCATGTTGCCCAAAGAAATGCGCTAATGTACACTTTCCTAAAACAACCTTAAAGAAAAAATAAATAAATAAATAAAAGAAAAATGTTACATCAATTGTAAAATAAATAAAAAATAAATTTATGCAAAGAGTTAAAATGTACTTTACGTGATAGTGCACAAAAAAGCACATCCTTATTCCAATGCACTCTAGTGTGGGTTAATCCCTCTATAGGTCTCTCCAAGCGCTTCAAGTAGAACGAACCCTCTTTGGTCGTACTACGGGACCTTGCATTACAGCTCGGCTCACGCTTTTCCCTCAGCCAATGTCTTTCTTCACCACTTCCAAGTCCTTCTGTTTCTGCTCTCTCGTTGATTCCACTATTTCCGTCAGTAAATCCACCTGACTTTATACGCTTTAATCCCGTTCTCTCGATTCCCTTGACGGTGCATCCATGGTGTGGAAAGGATAAAGAGATTTCGACCACCATGATCTCTAAAGCATCAGCTGCAGTATCCATTTTCAATTGTATATATATATAATAAACCTGAAAATAAGGATGACAAATATCTATGAAGCACGAGGTCAAATGAAATGAGAGATGATAACAGACATTATATAGACGACTGATGTTCATTAGACACGAGATACAGTTCTCTGGTGTGATAGCTGCCGAACTTGACTGGGATAGATATAACTATATCTAGATGGAGAGCCATGAAGTTGAGACAGTTTAGCCGGGAAGCCTCGTGAGAAGATTAAATTTGCATCGGTGGTTCCTCGAACGGGAATTACGAAACGGCCCGAAACTATCGATCCGGCATTGCACACGGCTTGCTGAGACTCGTTTAGTTTGTGATGCGCGCTACTGCACGAATCTGAATTCATCCCATTGAAAACTTTAGTCACACGACAATCATTCCAACGAATCCATAAATATATTTGCATAATTCCCCAGTGACCATGATGCATACAGCAAAATGTCGTCGTCGTTAGTCACGCGAGTAACTGTGATTTAAAATTATTGTAGTAACAATAACAGGCCCACAAACTTACTAATTCAAGATTAAACCTTGAGAGAGACGGATATCCTATGATGGTCACCCTCTGGTACGCGTCCCGAGTGAATCATAAGTGGCAGTACGTGCTCCATGTTGACCAAGGTCCGATGCGAGAGGCAGAGAGTTTGTCATAATGGTTCAGCATCCAAACCACAGCACTGCACTGTACGATTTATGTCGCCCACGCAGCGGAATTTCGCCGGATACGAGATGCATCTGTACTTGGAACTCAATTTGCTCCTTAATTATTCATGTTTGCATCAGGATCGAGTGTCGTCGCTGTCGTGCTGTGCAATCCAACGAAAGTAATTAGTCGTTCTCTAAACTCGGCTTCTCTGTCTCTTTGTCTTGATGTGTAGACATCCCGACTTTCGACGAATCGACAGCCTACCACCGACCTTTGCCGTTGATCCCACTTCCGACCATGAAAAAGAGTAAAGACGATCGAGATCAATTAGTTCTAATTACTACAACGAATATCATTGTTTTTTAGAGTCTCTTCGGTCGGCTGTGTTGCGCATCCATTTATCTCCTGTCTTATTCACAATGAGAAGTAAATTAATTTTTATTTTCTTCCTTACAATAGTCTTTCAAGGGCTTGAGATATTCGTTGGGATGTAATGTCAGCTGTAGGCTTACCTTTTAGAAGGATGCCCTGGGACATAAGCCAGTGAAAAGCATCGTGACTCATCTCCACGGGATTACACGTCACTTCTTGGATCCTATCGTTTTTAATGTGCTCGAAGAATGTAATAGGATTACTCCACAACGAAGCATGAAAAGACGCCAAGAATAAGATCTTTTTACCGAGATAAGCAAAAAAACGTAACTGGCATAAAATACATTGTGTGTTATTGTATAGTGACTGATTAAATCATCACGTTTAATGCCTCGCACAGAACTAGGTCACGCAATGAAATCTAAATCCACTGTAAATTAGTGCAAGTACTCTTTTATGTTGGTGTGGCACGTGAAACGATGTAATTAAAAATCGGTCGAACGGGTGAGGCAAATTGCGGTGAGAGTTGGGTAAAAAGGGCAAGCCAAGCTCGGTACATATTATATGGGTTGAGGGTCTCCTTCCCTCGACTAAAAGCTCGTATGTATTTCGTTTTGACACGTGAATTGTTAACGAGCAGAGCATCGGAGTCCGATGCGTGCTTGGAATAATTCCCAATTTATGGCTTTCCCGATGATACCGTGGCTCGGGTATAGTTGACAACGATGCTTTATCGATTAGCCAAATGAATGGAATGAAATAATTCAACTAATAAAATTTTATCGCACAACATCAGGCAGCGACGAGCACAGATATATAATGCAGGCCGAGAATCAAATTCGAATGAATACTGAGGATGGAGTTAGATAATAACGAGACTCCTGCATCAGTTATGACTGGATATATAGCGTATCTGAGATTGATCGATTAACGAGGCTCTCTCGACTGTTATGTGACGCAAAAGTGAATTCAGCCTGTCTGGTGGACCGATTTGCCGAGTGTGCATCAGCCGTGAGCAATTCTCTGTGGAACACTAAACTTACCAGGTAACTCGGGTACAATGCCAACACAATGGGCATAATGAACGCCAAGTATACCTCATGTTTCTCCTCATTGTCTGTCTGAGTTTGTCTCTTCCATTCATTACACATATCTTGCAGGTGTACGTGTGTATATAATTCATTGAAATAATATCCTCAATGTCCACGACGTCACAAAGAGGCGTAATTTGACAATTTATTCATCCTAAAAGACGATGATTACTCCCATTTACTGATGAGAGAAGTCCATCACGTCAAAGGAACCTTGTGGAAGAGAGGGTCCCCGATGTGTTTACCCAAAGGTTTGGGGTTACTTTGAGGAAATTGGAGCCGATCGAAACCACACACGAGAAATGGTCATCGTTCGCACGCACGAGTCCACGTGCACTGGAATCCAAGATTAGATTAACAGCTGAATGGATAACTCGATGAATGACTCTATAGGAGTTCGTGTCGGTGCGTAAATTGAACAAATTATAGAAGAATGCCCTCGGTGTTGGTAGGTTGTCCCCGCACGCCCCTATATACACAGCGATTTAACACAGTTTCCAGGGGTTCTCAAGTCCTCACTTGCTTTGCATCTTCACCTTTAGTCAATTTTAATAATTCAAATTAGCATTAATCATACATTAATCATGTTGATAGCATCATCTTGTCACAATTTATGAGTTTCCTTCGATGAATTTACCATGGTTAACGTTAATTAAATTCTTTGACTGACAGAGCGTCGATGTGATGATGAAGACGTATACAAAACAGGGGACAGACAGTGATCTGAGCGCCACTGGGTTGCGCAGTGGACAACTGGTCGTAATTACATCTCAGATGAATGTAGCTGTGAGTATTAGAAAGTAAGAAGCACCCAGAGGGAAGAGAGCACGAGTCCGACGGACTGTCACATCAGCAGCAGTTCATCTTGAAATCGCGCGCGACTCGCTCCATACTTTTTGCCCTTGAACTTTTCACCCTCGACAGTCAGCATAGAAATTAAATAAAAATTTTCCCTGGAGCTCGTGAATTACCACGTTAATTGAATGTGCTTTCAATTGTGCCAAAATGAATTCCCGGATCGTCAGCGTCCTTGTTATTGGTAAGGATTTCTTGTCTTATTCAATTTATTGAGCATATTAGTGAGATTTTCCTTTTATGTTTAAAGGTAAAAATAGAGACTTTATTGCTCTGTGTATTGATGTTGAAGACCTGCAGGAGTGCGTGCAACCGTTCCACTATGTATTCTCACTAGCTTTGGACACGCAATGTATTTTTATGGAGGACATACACACGACTATCGATCATCGAGAATTATAAAGAAGGGAATATTCTAGACCCATGGGTTTAAACGATAATATGCGTGAAAGTGCCGGCGGTTTGCCGTGTGCACTCCTATCCAGGGAAATCTCATTTGTGCTTTCCACGAACGCAGCACGCAAACACAACGAGTCTATGCGATAATCAAATACAATCGATCATGCACGCAAGAATATATCCGTGTGGTGTATATTACGACTGTAATTTTTCATTCAAAAATTGCTCGAAACGATATTATACTCTCTCACATTTTTTTTTATCACATGAAACTTTGTTATACCCTCACTCGGGCGTTATTGTACATGGCCGAGTGAAATATCACCAGGGTAAAAATGTTTTCAATTGAAAACAAGCACTCGTTGGACGCGTTCCAAACAATAGCACTCGTATATATATATATATATATATATCACAGACAATTGAGATGTTTTTAATGACGCCTCGTTAATTTGAAAATGGGATAATTTTTTTTCGGGAATTCACAGTGTTCTGGATGAAGCCAATGATGGTATATAGATAGATAGACACCTAGAGCGAGCGAAAAATAATCGACCCTACAGTCACGAATCCAACGCTTCGAGTCCGCTAATACCCTATAATTGGAACGCTTAGTCTTGAGTAAGAGCTTCTGCCCTTAAAGGTCTCGTGCGCACTTTACTGGATTTATCGCCTCAGTGGGACGTGCACGAGCAGGAGCAGAAAACATAAAAGGGATGAAAACAGATCCCTTCACATTATATTGACATCCAATCGACTGACTAAAAATTTCATCACTTTTGTATATACTGAAGCTATTTATTATGATTTACAGGTGTTTGGATATCGTCTTGCAATAGCTTTAACAGTGGCCAAACGACAGTGAAGACGTTTCAAAATAACACGGTCGTTCTACCCTGCCACGTAGACAGTCTTGGTAAGTGGAAAAGCAATTGGTGTGTGACCTAGAATTTCTTTGGGGATTCGCACGGAAATTCCCCGCGGGAAATAAAAAGTTTTTTGGGAGAGGGTCCGAATACCTCAGAGTGTCGTTGCCGCGTGCTTCTGATCCATTTGCATTTCATCCTTAATTCAACGAAATCGTTTTTCCATAAAAGAAGAAAACCCAAAGAAATTGGACCGTGTGCCTCACACCATTCCTATCGGATTGTTTCCAAAAGATCCACAAGGATATAGATCAGAGTCTCTGCATGAATCTCAAGAGCAAGATGTTGAATTTATATTCCAATGACTAATTTTCCAATAACATGACAAAAGAACAAAAATGCTTTTAGGCGTGCCAACGATTGTCCGATGGTGGCGTGAGGGTATTCAACTGGCAGACAGCAGCGACCCGAATCTGATACCACCACCGCGCGTCAAGATGTGGGACAACATGAGCCTGGAGGTGTCGCAAGCACAACCAGAGGATTCCGGAGAGTATGTCTGCCAGGCCTCGAGGCCAGCGCCATGGGGACATGTTACCCAGGTGCACGCCATCGAAGTCATGTGTGAGTAATGTATTATTGTCATAAATGGACGAGAAGTAAAGGCGATGATGTGTATGCGCGGGAGTAAGGTCACTTGCCCGAATTCCCACGCGGATCATAGTCGCGAGAAACTTGAGCTAAGATACACAGGATCTTACGCACTGATTCTTCTGAGTACGACGCTCCCTAGAGGTGTGTGTATGTGACACCTCAAGACCAAGCCCAACTTCTTCGTTGTCTAGCACACCTGAAAAACTTTAAATTGTTCCCTCGAGATACTTTCATCATCTTTTGTTCCAAGCCCTCATGATATACTTTATGACTTGAATTTATATACTCAGATCCTCCGAGTGTTCACTCGGTTCCAGAAGCCGGCGAGCTTGAGGTAAACCTCGGTGATGAAGTGGAGATGGCTTGTATCGCTAAAGGAGTGCCTTATCCAAGTATATCCTGGCGAATGAAGGTATACATTACTTATATATGTATGTATAATAAAACCACTAAAAAAGAACGAATGTTTATACTGCAATTTGTCAAACAGGATGAGGAGATGAAGTTGCTAGACGAGAGATCAAAGCTGCGGTTCCACGCGGACAATCGCAGCTTGACTGGTCGGTACACGTGCGTGGCGAGCAATGGGGTCGGTGACCCTGCCATGGCCACCATAGACCTTCGTATTCGTTGTAAGATTATTTGTTTTATTATCACCTGATTTATGTCAAAATGGAAATTACGTATCTCTTCAATAATTATCGGGTGAGCCACTGCATTAAATCGTGCGTGGACTCTCGATATAAGTCTGATTACGATGGACCAACACCGGAGCCAATCATGTAAATCGTCGAGGCTGAACAAAATTGTAATTATACAATTGGATTTACGAATCAATGCAGCGTTGCTCTGTTGCCTGATGATTTATAATCCAGTGGCGTAATTGAGAGGGTCGTCTTTCAATGTTCGTTATGAATTATTATATAGCTTTGAATTTTAGCCCTTAGCAACTACTTTGAACCTCAGTCAAGATAATATAATTTGAATTTGAGAATACTTGAAAATGATTCATGACTTTAATGAGCGAGATACGAAATTTCCGTTTGTACCCTTCGGAATCAAACATCTTAATGGAAATCCGCGAGTGAGGGAGATGTAATATCTTGTCAAATTGATTGAAATTTGTCGTAGATAAGCCGGAGATCGAGTCCAAGAAGAGCTGGGTTCATGCTTCTCCAGGAATCAGAGTGCAACTTGACTGCAAGGTCACTTCTTGGCCAGATGCACAGGTGGAGTGGTACTTCGAGGGTGATAAAGTAGTTTATTCGTCTAGAATACTGAAGCACACTGCGGGACAAGTTCATAGTCTGGTCATAAGGAATGTGAGGCCCACAGATTACGGCTATTATCTCTGCAGGGCGTCGAATACTCTTGGGATATCAGAGACGATTATTGAACTCTCGGGAATTGCCAATGCTGCTGTTTTTAAAGAATCTAATATTATTGCTCGAACTTCGTACAATTTTATTTGGGAGGTGGACAGCTACAGTCCTATCATTGAGTATCAGTTCTGGTTCCGAAAGTACTCGGTGTGTATTTTTTATATTTATGTTAGCTTCATATACCCATGATGTTGAGACTAACTGAATTAAATGTATTTTGGCAGCCATCAGAACGTGGTCGTGACTGGCACAAGCTCTTTATCCCCAGTGGGAGCGATGCAATTGGTCCTCTCCATGCCAAGTCCTTCAATCTTACTGGCTTAGCCCCAGCAACCTATTATGAAGCTCTAGTACTCTCCAGAAACAGATATGGATGGAGTAAACCGTCCAAAGTTCTCAGATTTGCAACTGAAGGAGCGCGTAAGACCACAATGTCATAATAAATCAGGTAAAATAAAATGTCTAGTTACTCTAATTTCTTTTCGGACTTTGCAGCTCCTCATAAAGAACACTACAAGGTTGAGGTTGCCTATGAGGAATCATCGCCAGGTAATATTTATAGCTGAATGACGGGAGTAGCTGTAGAGTAACGACTTTTTCTTTTCTTTTAGTGGTGATGCTTGGTGGTCCTGCACCTCAACAATTCCAACCAACAGCCAGCAGTGCCTCTTTCAGAACATATTCGACTGACCTCTTAACTCTAAGTATCATCATCGTGAGATTTTTATTAAAATATTTTGAATATGTATAAGCCATAAAAAAACGAAGAATGTCAGATAATCTACTGTGCGTCAATGTTTTCGGTAAACGTCTTTCAATTAGTTAGTCTGTCAAAGTTATTTATTCGACGATGATTGTACAGTAGGCGATAAGTTGAGAGAAGTGATGACTCATGAGTCACGCCGACTTTCATGTGTGCGAGTAAGTCGTTGAGGATCAGATAAATAAAAATTAGAAGACGCATAGATGTTATTATTCTGCCGTGATACGAATAGTGTCCCAGGAGAAAAATATTTCGTTTTTTTTTTCCCCCTTAAAAGAAACAGGTATCACAATGCAAATTATCACTGGGCATCATTACGAAATGAATTTAATTTAAATATTGTACAGCCTGATATGAGACAAAAAAAAGTAATGGACTCCATTCTCATTGCTTCATTGGTTGTAAATGGTTGCAATCTTTTACAATTGGTAATGCCTTATTACATTAATAATAGTCCATTATAATAATTGTGTTTGACAAATTCACGCAACTTCCGCAGTATGAAAAAGGGTACAATCATGGTTTTTTTTTCTTTCGAAACGATTTTTTTATACTAGCATTCATTTTGATGTATGAAGCCCGTTCACTCCCAATCCTTCTTCAACTCATTATCATGAGCATGACTAAACATACATGTAGCGCGATATCTAATAATCAGTATTTGTTTTTTCTTTTTTTTTTATTAAGTGAAAAATGTGTAAAAAGATGAACCTCCGATGCGTTGTGATACGGAGCGTTTACTCAGGGGAAAGGAAAACGTACCCGCTCGATTTCACGCTTTCTCGTTTACGTTTTTGTTTGTTTTTTTTTTCCTTCTTCTTTGTATAGTAATAATCGCTCCTGGGAATACTTTTTTTAATTCCTGTCGGTGGCACGGAGCTTCTCCTCGACAGCCTCCTCTGAGGCCTCTGAGAGATCCGTTGCCTGGATGTACTTCTGAACGCCGACCAGGGACTTCTTGAGGGCATCGAATGAGCTCGAGTACAACATCTTCTTCTTGACCTTAGCCGTGTCGGGACACCATGACATCAGGAACAACTTTTGTTTCTTGGAAGCCTGATCAATGAAACATAATTATAAATTGTGAAATGAAAAAAATATATGAATAGTGAGAGAAGAAAAAAAAACGAGTTTATTTACCTCAGAGGTTCCCTGACACTGATGAGTGTATTCAAAGTCATAAAGTCCGTAGCGGCATTCTCCAGCGCCACCAGACTGCAAGTTTGTAAGGAACGCATCATATTGCTCGTCGCGGGCTCCAATCACCTCCACGTCGATTTGCTTCTCATCCTTAATATAGAAGATGACATATCGATGCTTCTTGTCCTTCTTGATTTCTTCGTATGTCGTCTTACATTTGTCAGCTACGGTTACTCCAGATGCCTGGAAAGAAAATAAAAAGTGTATTAGACTATGATTTTCGCTGTAGAACGCGAGTGCCACGTGCCCAAGAGTCCGCCGGATAACTTTAGAACTGGATCCGACTGTTCCCTTTCAGTATCGTATTCACGCGTGGGAAGAAATTTATTTTTGTGCGTCCTCGCATTTGCCCGCGAAACACACTACTTCAGCGACTAGACCAGAAGTGGAATGCTTGTAACTGACGACACGATGGTTATGAACCAATAATTATTTCTATATCGTGAAAAAAATTTGTAGGGAACTTCTTTCCGCGTGGATTAGGAATTGAACTATCTACTACTATCATTTTTGAGCAATTATTTATAAATTTTGAGAATTATGTCATTCAGGCGTACATCCAACACCGATTACTGAAAAACACAATCATATTTCTAGCATTCAACGTCACCCAAGTATCTGTCAACGACTCAATAAGCTCTCAACAATCCATAATCGACAAAAATAAATTCCTTTCATACGATTTATCTCACAAAGACGTCTCACTGACGTCGTCAATAAATCATCCCATTCTTCTTTACTCGATTACTTCTCTCTTTACGTCAAGAGAATAACACAAAAGTCCCCGAGGAGGTGGTCGTCCTTAATGTCTGAACCGTGTAAATTTCGAGTTCTGCCGTACCTCAGGAGCTACGTGAGAGTTGTGATAGGGAAGTGAGATGCAGCCCCTATTGATCGATAACACGTCGTCGTCATCATTGGGAATGCCGGTTAGTGGCCAGCACCCTCTGGGGCGTCGTACCACGAACAACCAAGGTCAAGCGGAAGAACGAGTCACCCATGGTGGCTCGTGGATGCTCATTGAATTTCCTCTCTTCCCCTTTATATAGTCGCTAACGATCTTTGCATGTCATTCAGTCTGCGTGGCACGACACAAGAGTCTCGAGAGCCGGAAAAAACTCCGGTGCGCATGTATATATATAGTTTACACCCTCGTGGCCACGGGCGACTTTTTGCTCCATTTTTTACGGCCTTCTTGAACCACGACACTTCGTGCTCGGCGACATTTTCAATGTTAATGAGCGAGAAACTCGTTTTCGGGACATAACGGACAGGCCAAAAACGGGCTGGATGTCGTTATTATTATTAGAGGAGACATTGAGATGAATTAATTCGTCAGAAGTGCATGTACAAATGTAGAACGTGCGCCATTGAAAGAGATAGAGAGAGAAACAGGGGGGATGAGCTACTTGTCTTGCTCATGCGGCGAGCGAAAGAAGAAAAGAAGCGAGAGTATATAAATATTCGTCGGGTATCGGATGGACTCCGAAAAGAGCCGGGGAGGAAAGCCGAGGGAGTGAGATAGATAGGAGCTTGCATGTGTGCATGTGCGTGTGAGGAAGAGAGAAAGAGAGAGAAATCCGTTGGATGAGTAAGGCTATGTAATGCCGTATCGCCATGAAATATTATTCTCGCGATGAATGTACCGATGCGCCGACATCAAGTCAAATAGATTATCGCGGCGGAACACGCGAGATTAGTGGGAAGTAACATAATTTAGACGACAGAAGAGATAAGAGATGCGAGTTGAAGCATTGGCAAGGGAGAAAGATGGAGGCAGAAGCAATAGAACGGAGAGAGACAGCGATAGACGCGTAATCGCGATCTGTCAATCTTCAGAGCGTTTCGCGGGGAAGTGATTCATTCGCTTCCTGGAAAGGACAAGTACGGCACTCCCTTGACAACGACGTCCATGACGATGGAGGAAGATCTGCAGCACGCGTTGATGGTTCTGCGAGACACGTTTTATCCCCCAAAAAGACATGGAATTTTCCGGCGATGTCTAGATAAATGAAATACATCGCCAGCGAATCTCATAATGGATAAAATATGTTCGCGGCGCAATGCCGGGACAGAAATGGCGACCGGCAGAGCGTCCGCCGCCTCACCTCCTCTTCATAACCACAAAGTTGTTGCTCGCCGGACCCTATCGAGCTCGAATATTCGTTCGACTTGGGCGCGATACCCGATTATTTCACAGGCTTTGTCAGTCCGTAAATGCACAAAATATATTTACCATTTTTAGAAGTAGTCGCTACTAGCAGCAAGAAACGAGTAAACAAGCACTACCAACACTTTCGCGAGATCTCGGCTGTGGTAGAACTGGATAGTACCTCGGATGTGTCCAGTTGGGGGTCGCGTACACCAACGGCGAGGAAGGGAGGATCCTCTCTCTGCGGCGAGAGAGCCTTGTGGCACGGCAACGAGACTATACGTGTATTCCTACGCCTGCGCGCGCATTCGTTTGTCCGCGACGCGCGATTGGTTCAATTCCGGCGGCTGCCGCGAGTCACCAAATTCTGTCTCGACTATTTCGCGAGCTTCTTGCGTCGTCTACGGGAGAATTTGTCATCAAAAAAATTGCACGGATGATTCAGAATGACATTAAGATAATTTTGGGCCTGACTGCGCTTGATTGTATCCTCGAATAACGACATTTTAATGATGCCGGCAGGACTGCTTTCTGCGCGCTCGACTTGCGCGACACGGTCTGCGCACCAGTACGATTTATATAAAACGCTATTTTTGAATGGTCCAATCTCTTTGACGGCTCCTCGACAAATATAAACGATGAGCGTTGGAGAACGAATGATGCCGTCGATGGATTTTTCCTCGTCTACGACGTTCGATGCAACCAACGTGACTTGGCATGTAAAACATCGCGAATTAGCGAAATTAGTCATCTGGATGACGTGCCAACGGTCTCCGCCAATCGTCGTCCACGACGTGGGGAAATTGCCTTATATGGGCAGTGTGCAACGAGCATGCAAACAGACGAGAGAGAAAGAGAGACACTACATATTCGGGACTTTTTTACGCGCGCGCGCACGTACACGAGATTTACACACACGGCAATAATTCAAAAGAGATACATTGATCATTCTTTAATGTTTAATGTCATGATACATACATGGCAATAAATAATTAAATTACATCAATATCGCATTATTATCCGATTCAGCTGCGATTTCTATTTATATTTACATGTCAAGTATTTATATACAATTATTTTCTGAATCGCATTTTTTATTTCGTGATCCCAAGTACTATATTAATTGATTAACTTAGATACTATTTTCTCATTCAATTGTGTTGAATGGTGTATGTCATGTATTTAAGAATTTAACCAGAATACATTTTTAATGAACAACATCCGGCTAGACGAAAAATTCAAATAATCTAATTCACCAAAATTTTATTTTCATAAGGAACTGCAATAGGGGTCAATTATACATTACTTCTAATAGTGTTCTCAAGAACAGAAACAGCTCACGAAACTACTCTTACATATTATATGTATGTGGTAAATCTTGCGTCATTATATTGTACTCAGCTAAAAAAATCAAGTGTACGATTAAACCTAAAATTTCTATTATAACATACAAGAATGTTTAAACTTCTTAATCACTGTTGAAACGAAAGACAACATAAAAATCGTACAAAAAAATCTTCGAGTTTCTCGATTCTCGTCGTCTCTACTTTCTCAGTAGATTCAGATGTAAATCTTCACGCTAGTATATCAGTCATATTACCGAGCTTTTGTTCTTGAAAAGCC